>VYZP01058451.1:0-22785 GCA_013400635.1 Hypocryptadius cinnamomeus
TGGGCTCACATAGGCACACAATCACATACCAAAATATTAACAAGGCATCTAATGAGCAAGATTCCAACTGCTACTCCCTTTTGGCACAGTTTTTCTGGCTACCCTTGAATCAATAATTTGGCCAAGGTACCATATAACTCACAGATATCTGCATCCATTTAACCAAGCACATTTGGAGCTGTCAGCAATATTTACAAAACTTTCAGTGAACTAAAACTTACCATGGGCTGCAGGGGAATTTCTGCTCTGGCATCTGGAGCACCTGGAGGAGCTTTTCTCCCTTCTTCTTCTCCTCTCTTGTCTGCAGGGCTGTTTCTCTCACATATTCTCACTCCTTGTCTGGCTGCTGTGCCAGCAGTTTTCCTTCCTTCTTAAATCTGTTGTCCCAGAGGAGCTACCACCATCACTTGGCTTGGCCTTGGCTCCTGCTGGCATTGGCTTTCCTTGACACCCATGGCACTTTTTGGTCACTTGGGATATGCATTTTTAACAAATTATCATTTAATTAACATGATCTGTAGTAATAATACATGACATCTTAATCTTGAAACTTTGTTCTGAAATAAATATTTTTTCCTTGAGGTTTATTATGGGAACAGTATTTTCATTTACATGAAGGGTGAGATGAAATATCCCATTCTGTAGGAGAAGTGAATTTTCTTTCTCTTTCCTGAATGCACAGGCTTTTTGCATCACCAGTACCTTAGAAACAAGGGAACAAGACATTGCTCCATGAGAGGGGCAAACAAGTTAGTGACTTTCGCCCATTTTAGAAGTTTCATGAAATAAGGATTAATTACAAGAGTTCTGAAGAGTTATGTTTCCCAGAAGATAAAAGGTATCTTGAAATTATGCATATTAAAGATTCTAAGTACTTTTAATCATGTTCTAAAAAATAGCAGAATGAAAATAACAAAAGTGGATAGATGTGCTCCTCACTTCATGAAATTTCAGAGTAGCTATAATGGAATAAAAATCATTAAACTCCTGCTAGATGAGTTTTATTGAGTAGTGATGATTTTTCTCTCATTTTCACTTGAAGATAATTCACTGTATCAACTTTTCAGATGAAAAGGAAAATGGAAATTGGCAATGAAAAATTTTCAGATCAGTATAAAAGATATTTTTTGCATATACCCCTTATCTCAAAGGAATTTCTCATTTTTTTAAATCAGTAAATTGCAAATATCCTATGGAAATTTGCTGTCTTCAAAAGTAAGTGAATAATCCTAAGTTATTTTTTGAGCAAGCATTTACCAAGCTTTAGTATTTAGCTAGGCTGACAAGTACATACTCAGCAGTTTGACTGTTTACTCACAGATTTGCAGATGCGTGTGTAAGAGATACACAAGATGCTCAGAAACCCTCTGATTAAAAGCCAATATACAACACTGAAACAGAAAAATAAACAGCCAGGAGAAATTAAAAGGATATCTCTAGCCCCTTGCTGCTCCAAGCAAACAAAGTAAACCTTTGCACACACTTTTCAGTCATTTTTCCCTGAGATTTTAATGTGGTCAGGTTCTATATAGTTATCCACTGTTCCAAATTAAAACAAACCCACCAATCAAACAAAATATAGCCAAGTCATAGTCAAATTTCACACATTTTGCAGTTTCATCCCTATTTTAGGATTCTTACATACATTATTGTATAGATGTTGCCTTCTGAATTCAATGAGCTTTCTTACAGAGTATTGTTTTTCTAAACGTATTTTGAGTCAAAGTCAAATTGTCAGGATTCAAGCAAGATTATTTCTAACAAATCACATGGTCATTGATCCTGAGAAAAACCCCACTTGAGTGAAAACAATTACAGGCATGTAAAAGACAGTGGTAAAAAACCGAAAAATAAGCACACATCATATGCACATTTTCATATTTTGGAGGATTGATGGGTTTCTAATCTCCCAGTGTAACATTTCTCTGGATTTTCTTTTTTTTTTAGAAAGGTGCAATGTAGTGTTAAGGAATAAATACGGTGATAGCTGTAAACATAGAACACAAAAAATAAAGTGATTTAAAGTCAGAATGCATTTAGATGGCTAACTGAAAGAAGTTGTCTGGTTCCAATACCGTTGCTGATATTTTTATATGGTTTTATATATATTATTCTATGAGGGAAAAAAATAGTCTATGCAGATTTTCAAGTTGATCATGGTAGCCTGAAAACATCAATATTTTAAAAGCTGTTGTCAGCAGATATACACTTATGGACATAATATTTGTACTTTGACTCCTTAAAGTTCTCAATAGCAATGCCATGTTTTAGAAAACTTACCATTATTAATATTTTAATAAAAACTTTTGGTATTCTTATTTAATGTTTCACATTAATCTTCATAGCCTTCACCCAAGGCTACGAAGAGGCTGTATTGAACACACCATAAGACAAATATTTCCTCTGTTTAAAACTACTTTTTGTGTGCCTTTTATTAACTCTAAAAAAAAAATAGTACTGGCATTATTGCAGAGTACTTTTTGCAGATTCTTTAGCACTTATGCAACATAAAAAATGAATTTACTGGCTGATCCATCACCATTTCGTATGATTGTGGAAACTTTTCTATTTTCATGGATAACATAGCTCATGGTATTTGTCACCTCACTTGAAATCGCTGCCTAAGGAAGCTGATGATCTCCTTGAAACCTCCATTTTCAAGCAGTTAACTCTGGTAATGGAGTTCACTGTTGAACTGAATTACTGCTGTTATGTGTGGAAGTTCCCTTTGATTCACACCCCTGTCTCTTGCTGCGATCTTTGCTGGACAAAATTCCTGGCAGTGCTCTGCCACTGGTGGTAGCTGATGCATTAGCTCTTGAAGGCACATGCCTGAGAGCAACTCTGGACAAAATTAGAAATATTGAGAAACAGAGAAAGGAAAATATATTTTCCAACTCTTTTTATATTTAGAATCCAAATCAGTGCCAGTCAAAGAATATTCAAAGCAGCAACTTATTTAAATTATGTTATTGGATAAATTTTGGAAGCCTAAAATCTGCAGGCAGAATCAACAAAGCAGCAGCTGAAGCAAGTGAGAAAGCAAGGGTATCATCTCAACATACTGAAAAAACCCACTGCAACAAGACATATTTGAGCAGAGAAAGAAATCACTCTTCCAATACTGATAAACAGCTTCCAAAAAGTCATTTCTGTGGCCCCCAGCATTAGAAGAATGTGGCCCTCTTGGAGTCCAGGGGAGGACCATGAAGATGATCAGAGAGCTGGAGCACCCGTCTATGATGCAAATCTAAGAGAGTTGGAGTTAGAATGGAGATAAGAAGGTTCTGGGAAGACCTAACAGGAACCTTTTAGTACCTAAATTAGGATTATAAGAGAGCTGAAGACGGACTTCTTACAAGGACATGTAGCGACAGGACAAGAGGTAATGGTTCTGAACTGAAAGAGAGTAGATTTAGATTACATATCAGGAACATTACGACAGTGGAGAGGCACTGGAACACATTGTCCAGCCCAAACCATTCTATAATTTTATCATTCTGCTGCCAACAGAACTGTAGATGTAAATGGATCTACTATTTTCTTCATGAAGATCAAGATAAACTACATAAAATTATAGTGAAAAATCTTTAAACAATTGGATATATTTTTGCAGAAGTTTAGCACAGGATAAGCTAAGCCTATTTTCTTCACAAATTTAAAAGTAAATCAAGTTAGATCAAAATCCAAAACAAAATCAAGATATTCTTAATTAGTAGAAAACATTTCTTACAAGGATAAGTTAAAATCATAACGTTAGGACGAGCAGGGGGATATAGAATATCTCAAAAGTCTTAAAAGTATTAACTAATGTTAAAAATTAACAAAAAACCCAGTCATTTTTATGAAAGTGCATAAACAATAAATTTCAGATTTTCATAACAAAAATAAATTTAAAATAGCTTAAAATGGCAAGCAACACATTCCAGCAAAAGGTGAAAAGGAAATAAAGCTTGCTTCATTTTTACCAAGTCGTTTTGTTGGTACAAGAGCTGCTGAAGTAATACGACATGGGGAAGCTGTAGGGAGGACACCTACCCAAAACAGGAAACTTTAATCCAGCAGAGAACAGTGTTAGTAGGGCCTGTTAGTTTCACCAAATCATTTTTAAAGCAGACTAAATGTATAATAATGTGAACACATTCGCTGTGATAGTTACATTTCCATTGCATTTATATGCTGAAATCAGCCATGTTGGAATCATCAGAAAAGTGTGTGGGATTGCTGGTTAACAGCCACCTGAATGTGAGCCAGCATGTGTGCCCAGGTGGCCAAGAAGGCCAGTGGCATCCTGGCCTGGATCAGCAACAGTGTGGCCAGCAGGACCAGGGCAGTGATTGTCCCCGTGTACTGGGCACTGGTGAGGCCACAACTCAAATCCTGTGTCCAGTTGTGGGCTCCTCAGTTGAGGTTCTGGAATGTTCTGGGGAAGGGTCTGGAGCACAGATCTCATGAGGAGCAGCTGAGGGATCTGGGGGTGTTAAGCTTGGAAAAAGGAGGCTCAGGGTGGACATCTTCACTCTCTACAACTGCCTGAAAGGAGGGCGTAGCCGTGTGAGGATTGGTCTCTGAACCCAGGTAACAAGTATGAAGAAGAGAGAAAACAGCCAAAAGTTCTAGCACTGCCTTCTTTTTTTTTCCACTTCAGCACTTTGATGAGGAACCAAATCTGATACAGAACCTGCCTTTTGCAGAGTATCACTAATTTCAGCCCTTGGAGCACTTTCACAGTGCAGTTTCTAGCCAAGGTGCTGGTGAGGGAGAAGGGAAGTGGGGAGTGATTCCAGCCTGCTCAGCAGCCCACCTATTCCAAATTAGCTATGGACAGGGAAAGTACTACAAGGCTTCTCATCTGCCTTGTATCGGTTTTTCACAGGGAAAGAATTATTGCTGCTGCTACTGCAACTTTATAACCCTTGCAATTGCTATTATTATTTCTATGGAAGAAAATGACAAAACATTAGTTATTCTAGATGGAAAGGGAATACATGCCTTGAAGGTCAAGGAAAGTCTAGCTTTTACCACCATACAATAAAATTACTTTTCCTTTTACTACTTCAAATATCAAATTGAGAGAAGAAAAAAGTTAAAACAAATCCAATTTGATTTATCTGTTCTAAAGTTGTTTTTTTTTTCAAAGAATGGATATATTGGTGGGGGATAAATTGTTTAGTTTTTATTTTATTTTAGACATTTCAGTTTGGAGAAAATATATCCAACAAAAAGTAAGATGATATTTTAACATCAGCTTGGAGGTGGACTATACTTATTTTTATCCAGTAACTTGGGGATTCTGGTGTTCATCTAAATTTGGAAGCTCAGATCAGTTATCTCCACTTTTGGACAAAATGTGATCTCTCATCTTTCTTGTTCTGAGGGTTCCCCAAACCATAAGGCTACAGGGGATTTCAGCATAAGCCTCATGTAAATTACAGAATCATAGAATTATCTGGGTTGGAAGGAACTTAAAAGACCACCCTGCCATGGGTGGAAACGTTCTACTAGACCAGGTTGCTCAGAAATCTATCCAAACTGGTCTTGAACACTTCTGGGAATGCAGCAGCCACAGCTTCCCTGGACAACCTCATCGAGTAAAGAATCACCCTTACAGTAAAGAATTTCTTCCTAGCATCTGGCCTAAACTTACTGTCTTTCAGTGTGAAGCCATTCCCCCTTGTCCTGTCACTCCAGACCCCTGTAAAGTCTCTCTCCATCTTTCCCATAGGCTTCCTTCAGGTACTGGAAGGACACAGTTATGTCACCCTGAATCTTCTCTTCTCCAGGCTGAACAATTCCAATTCTCTCAGCCTTTCCTGACAGCAGAGGTGCTCCATCCCTCTAATCAAATCATTATCTTGTTCAAACAACGTTATTAATATAACAATAAATACAGCAGAGAGTCCTACCAGAGTAGGAACCTCCTGACAACTTATATAATCCTCCTCACTTCACCCAGCAAAATTACTTTTTTAGTGCCACCATTGCAAAAAGAGAATAATACAAGTCCATTATTGCTGACTAAAGGCAACAGACACCAGTAGAAATTCTCAATGTGTCACTTTAATCAATTTTGAAGAGTAGGCCACTGACCTTCCATAAGTAACTTCCTAATGCAGGGCAAAATTTAATCATCACAGGTACATGTTGTAAATTCAGCTGTATGTTGTCATGTTCACATTTTGAATCAAATGTGGATCCTCCATGCCCAGGGGTAAGCAGTAACCACAAATAACTTGGGGAAATGCTATGGTCAATGGTAAAACCCACTAATGGCTTATTAAAAAAAAATTCCTGTAAATTCTCAGTCAGTTGAAACTTATTCAGCAGAGAGATTACTTGTCAGGAAAAAATGTGTTTGTTTTTATCAACAATTTTTGTCTATCTTCGACTGACAGTGTCCTCAGATATTTGTAGTTAGAGTTTAAAAGGCAGTAAGTATTCCCTTTGTATTTCTCTAAACTAGTGGGTATTACAATGATTATTCATCAATATATAACACATTTGGCACAATATCCAGCAGTACAATAACATTTTAGGAAATTATCGTTTCATGGGGGAAAAAAAAAAAATCTAAATTTCTCATCCTGAGAGCTAGAACCTGAAAAAGTTGAAGATACACTTAGAAATCCATGGAAATTTAAATTGAAAAGCCCTCAAATGCATTTTGCATAAGCTTTAGTTCTCAAAATGGTCTTAATATGTGGGTCACTTGTCAACAATAAACATTTCTTTTTGTGTAGACAACATTCATATTCCTGGCTGAAGCATGGCAGTACACCAGAACACTTTCTTGTTGCTGGTGGAGTGACACACTTCACTTTTAAGAGAGAAGTAGCACTATGCTTGTTGATAAAAAAGAGTAATTTAACAAAGTTGATAGTAAATGTGACAGTGGTTTCAGAAGATTCAAGGGCAAGGTACACTCAATTATTTATTGCTTAAAGGATCTCAACTTTGTGTATAATTTAGGAAACGGAAAAAAAACCAAACCAGTACTTACCATGCATACAAGTCATCCTATCAAACACTCATGTTAAGTAGTTTATTTTCTGGTCCTACCTATCACATGTGATGTGATGGAAAAATACAGTCAAAGGCAAAACATGGAACAGCAATTATGAAAGCTTCTCAGGAACATTGGACAGTTTGAACTTCATAACCACCTTCTCCTTATTCCTTCTGGCCCAGCAATATTTTCTCTCCCAGTCTGATTTCTAAAGAAGGAGAGAATAAGATGTCTGCCGTGAGATTTCTCCTATAACACTTAGAGGAAAAGCTCCTTCTGGAATTCACAGGAAGTTGTAATATACACAGTAGGGAGTTCCTCCAGCATCCAGCAATTTTCAGCAACAATCAAAATGTGTAAAGCAACATGCAGAAATGCTGAAACAGCTTTCATTTCAGGTACTCCTGGAATAAAAAAGTAGGGTAGTGCTTTTGCTGCCGACCTCTGCTATACTTCTCATCTCAGAAAAGTCATTAATGCATGTATTGTACTATACAACCTTACATGCTCATTAGAAGATTTTGTGTTATACACTCATTTTTTATTTAAGAGGACTTTTGCTGATGTTAGGAACTGTGTTGTAAACACAGAAGACCAGAAACGAAGCCTGTGAATAAAATGGATTGAACCCGAAAAGTTTGAAATATACCCAAAAAAAAAAATTAAAACCAGACATGGCTGGATGTACCAAAACAACCTGATATATTTTATTAATAGTAAAAGAGGGAGGCAGGAAGGCAGGCAGGCAGGAAGGAAGGAAGGAAAGAAGGAAGGAACTTTAGGCAAAGATCCTTCATGAAGACTTTTAAGCCATAAGGTATAACACTCAGTCTCCAACAGCTGCCTTTAATGTCCTGCTACTACATTTAGACATATGCTGCCTGTGGCTGATATGTAGAACTGGAGCATATTTCTAAAATTCAATCAGCATGGGAGGTGAAAGGGTTATTTATCTTAGTTTACTTTCTTCATTCTTTTTTTCCTTGTAGTAATAATGTTGATAATCACAGAAAGCACTAACAGTTTTAAGCTGATAGATGCAGTTCAAAGGTGAAATGTGCCAGTTTATTTGTGTGTGCTCAGAAAAAAGAAAAAAGCCCAGTCAGCATAACAGGAACCGTTAACACCAGAAAAAAATGGCACAGATTACCACACCCAGATTTATTCTAAAATTCCTTAAATGTTTCAGACTTGGTTGCTTGGGGATATTTACTTTCTTTTACAACAACTTGTACAATTTTATCATTGCCATGATGAAAATCTTGTATTTGGATTTTACTATCATTTACTCCTATATCAATTTTCTGCCATTTACTTCTTGCACCCTTGGAACAGGATTTAGGTATTTCTCTTAAGTCACCTTTTTTTGCTGAAATCCTTAAAACAGGATTCTGTTTAGTATCAAAGAACTACTGGTTTCTATTGATATTAACCAAAAGTTACTTTACAAAATCAAAATTGCATCCATCTGAGTAGAACGCTTTTTTTCCCTGAAAATAGATTTTTCAGTAAGAGGAAAAAAAAAATGCCAAAATACCAATGGTGATATCACAGAATCCTTTGTACTTAAAAATGCCTTTGTTCTTCCATTCTCGTTTACCCTGTGCCCTCCCTACCAAACATGATATTGCTGCTAAAACACAGATCAAAAATTTTAGTTTCAGGTGCATCCTGAAATCTCTATATGTATGGTGGATATAGAGCTTTAGAATAAAATGAGAATGTATTTGAAGTTCTTCCGCGTACTACATTTTGATCATCAAAAAGTACATACTTTTTGTTCTGCATTCACATTATGTCTCCTAAAATTGAGATCAAGCATGATAATTCAGACACAGGAGAATTTCATTAAAGCCTTGAAAAAAAATCTCCCCACTAATCACAGGATCACAGGACCATCATTTGTCAGTCAGTGACTCAAATTCATCTCAGAAGTTAATTTGAATCATTGCAAGCTTCTATTTTTCTGATTCCAGGCACAAAAGGGTTGCTACTCTCAGTCCAGCTTCTAATGGGCAGGTATCCACATTATAGAATTTATCCTTTATAAATTAAACTAGTTATTGATGTACTCAGAAGTGTTTATGTCCATTATGATGCACTGTAGGAAGCGTTCTCAAGTGATGCTCTTGTTGTACTCGGGTGATTTTTTTAATATTGGCTCCTCATAGCAACAGCTGGAAAAAATGTAGAGGGAAGAGAGAGAAAGGAAAGATGACAATATTAAGTTTGAGAGTCTATCAATTGTAGAAATTTTCATAAATACCTGAACTGGAGAAATAATCCCATTTTGACTACTGGAGTATTTATTATATAATCTTATATCTTGAGGCTATATAGACAGAAACAGCACAGTAAAAGGACTTTGACCTTCATATTTCAGAATAAAAAATGCACTCTAGTCTAAAAGAGGAAAGAACAAGAAAGTTCAAGGTCTTGGATATGAGTAGGTTAGTGTTCCCATCCTTCATTCCACCCCAAATACCATTTACTCTTCATCACTAAACTTGATGACTCATCAGTTACAGAGAGCTTAGAATGAAATCCTGAATTTTGTATCTTTTTTTTCACCCTTCGATCTAAATAATTTCTTTGCAAAATTAGGGAAGATATAAAAAGGCTGTATTATGGGCATTATACCTATTTAGTCCTGCAAATGTACTCATTCTGTTACCAGCTGGTTGTAAGCATTATCCTTATTATCATCAGAAAACCTTACCTTGGGGAAGATTCAGCCCTCTCTTTTTTGATCTTCAATAGCATAAGACAGTAAAACTCTGGGCTTCAGTAGTATGTGTGTACATAAAGGGAATTCCCTGCTGGAAAAAAAAAAAAAACCCAGGAACTTTTTCAGACCTCTCAGATGGTTTTCTTCCAGAGGGGAACCAAGCTGAAAACAAGACATTCCTGTATCCCTGACAGAGCATGACAAAAGCATTGAGATTGTAAGGTGGGCCAGAGGCTGAGGTCTGGAAAGAGGAGAAGCAAGGGTTTAAATCTGACAAATTCCTATAAATCTACCAAATTCCAATAGAGAACCTGAGACTGCATCCTGCTAAGAGCTTGACCCTCCAAGTCGCACACTACTGTGCCTGTTGCAAAATTTTAAATATACTCCATGTTTTACAGTAACAATATTGGAACTGCTGCTCATGGAAATGAGATAATGATTTCTATTTCTCATTGTGCCATTACAATTCTCTTCTTTTTGCTTTTCTGTCAATAATTTTTCCTTGTTAATGTATTGATGTGTGTAAAAATTGCCTTTTTTTCTGATTGCTCCCATCAGCTCCTCTACAGAGATACCCACTTAAAAATCCTCACTATTCTAGGCATTGAGTCAAGTTTTCAATATTTCATTAATCACAAGGGATACAGATTATTACTTTCTTTGGTTCTATGCCATTTCAGTCTCCCACAACAACAGAAAAAACTCTAGCAAAATATAGATTTCATTATTTTATATCT
This sequence comes from Hypocryptadius cinnamomeus, assembly GCA_013400635.1. Classification (NCBI taxonomy): domain Eukaryota; kingdom Metazoa; phylum Chordata; class Aves; order Passeriformes; family Zosteropidae; genus Hypocryptadius; species Hypocryptadius cinnamomeus. The sequence continues at coordinate 10,475 of VYZP01058451.1, forward strand.
AAAAAATCTTTCTCATTTGTCAGTCTTAAATCTCCCAGTTCACATCTTCTCTTTTTTTTTTCCTTCCAAAGCAATTGCATTTTGCTTCATTAGTTATAGCTGTCCAGAATTCTTTGCTAGCTATATTTTTTATTCATCAGCTTTACACATTTAAGCGTTGGATAACAAATAACTTTTTAGGTTTAGATACAATAATTTGTTTTGAATTTTAAAGAGCTATCAATTTTCTACTTCCAAATGAAAGCACATTCATTTCCTTCTAAAGGTTATTCTTCTTTCCCAATAAAGCTAAGGAGTGCCATTAACAAGACCACAAAATTTCATGCTGAATAGAAATTTGACTCAGTCTCACTCTTCATTTTTCATGATGCATGCTTTTGACTTCTTGACTGTATTTAATTCCTTCTCATTAATGACACACACTTGTCTCTTATACCTCTTTGCAAAGATCAGTTATTGATCCACATTAACATAACTGATGTATCTCTCCCCATCTATTAGCCATGTGTTTTCAAGCATGTAATTTAACTGAATTCTTTCCTCCTTGCAGATAATTTCTCTGCCATCCATTTCTGACAAGCACTCTACTTGCTTTTATTCCTTTTCTTGTGCTTCATTGTATTGAAAAAACACCCCCCATCTCTGCGCTCATTTTATAATAGTCATTAACTGTAGTAAGAGGAACTTCATCACTATAGGTGGTTCTTGTTTTGTTCTGCGAAAATCGCTCAAGAAATATATTAAACATTTACAAAAGTAATAAACTTGTGTGCTGGCACTGAACAGATCCAAAAATGCTTTAAAAATTGTTATAGGTTCTACAGCTCTATACTTCACGTGCAAGGTACCCATCACCACATCCTCCTGAAAAGTAAGCTGTACCATTTCTGATAGAATCAACTGCTCTGCTCCAAGGGCTGGACTGTTTAACACCAACTGTGTACCCCTGAGACACATGGGAACTGAACAAGCCCTTAACTTGGCCAAGGTATACTAAAGACCAAGTCCCAAGACTAAAGACCAGCAGGCCTTACACAATCTAGCCTATGGCATATGGAAGTCACTGTTCTGGCAGAACTGACAATAGTGATGGATAAATATACCAGTCACATGCTTTTTCTAGGTAAATTCTGTGACCAAAAAAATGCCTCTTCAAACCATATGAGAATTTACTTAAGCCAAATACAGTGGCAATGTAGCCCACTAGCCCACTGAGATTTTTAACCTGGAATTTATTTATCTTAGACATTTTAGGCAAAGGTAGACATGACTTACTGTTTCTTCTCCTGAACTAGCTCCATCTTAATCATTAAATAGGTATAAACCACCTTCATATAATTTCAATACCTGATAAATCTGGTGATATTCCTAAGAACGACAGAAACAAGAATATGATTTGCCATGCCTCTAAGTAATCTGTTTCAACACTTGCTTGCCCTCATTGCCAGCAGTTTTCACTGTCTTTCCAGTTTGGACTTTGGTGACTTAAACTTCCACCTATTGGATCTTGTTATGTGCTTGCTTGGCAGACTAGAGAGACCATTATTATCAAGCAAAAGCATCATGCCCTACACAGTCGACTCCTCATTTGCAAGCAGTAATTCAACATCATTTTTATAGGCAGATTAATAACTCAGTGAGAAAGGTGGGTAGGAATACACTGAGAACATTCAAGTTGTGTCAATCTTTTTTCACAATAATACTGAATTAATAGCTATGCTATTATTTAAATTATTATTTCATAAATTTCAATCTATTCATATACCACAGCTAAGCAGCATGTAAAAACACCAGGTGCCAAAAATCTGTATTTTTTCCAATTAAAATACATAAATATGCACAAAAGCCATAAGAACACTAAAGTGCAGGGCTCTACTTTCAATGGCTCACTGATTAGTCAAATTATTGTCAAGTACTTTTTTATCTCTCTGGGAATCCTCATTTTATACTTTCCAATGAGCAAATTTTAATTTTCACAGTACTGTTTTCCTGAATTAAGTCTCTTTTGTTCACAACTCTCCTTTCAGCAGTCAGCATAAGAAGGAAACCATAACCCATTTATACAGTAAGATAAGTTAAAATCCATCAGTATTTTTTGCTCTGTACCAAACATTTTGGTCTGGCAAGATGGATGAGTAGTACCTGACCATATTGCCCTAGACATTTGAAATTAAAATGGAGTTATCAGTTGCAATGACCATGTTTTCAATGTATTTACTTAGACATAAGTAAATATGAGGTTCCCATTAGAGGCTGCCAGATCTGGTGGGCTTCACTCTTATCACAGCTGGGTTGATACCAGGCTGCAGTGGTTCCAGATTTCCAGATGGATCTCAAGCTCAACAGATGCTAGCATCTGGACGTATATGGGGTCAGGTTGGATGGGGCTTGGAACAACCTGGTCTAATGAAAGGTGCCCCTGCCCGTGACAGGGATGTTCTTTAAGGTCCCTTCCAACACAGGCCACTCTATGATTCCATTAGTCCCCAAAGCTGCAGCCCTACACCCATTGCTGGCAGAGACTGTCACTCATCACACACAGAGATGAGCCAGGATTTTCCAGGTCCCAATACCTAATAACCTCCATGCTTTTTCCCTTAGAGGCACCCAGATGTCTTCACAGCCGGAGTCAGACACAGAGACTTGCTCCACATCTTGCTCCTGGGTCACTTCTATTCATCAGCTCATCAACTGCCTGGATTGTTACTGTTGCTATCAGCCTTACACTCACTCCAGTCCCTGGCACTATGGAAACACAGGCCTTCCTCCCCATGCTCTAGTTGCTGCACACAGATACCCCTGCACACAAAGAAGAGGGACCTCCTACCCAGGGAAGAGCTGGGAAAAAAATTTATAAGGGTGACAGACAGGTGATCACTCTCAGGGCAAGGCCAGACAAGAGTACAGACCAACTATGTGAGATGATCTCTTCTAATCCCTCAATTTCCCTTAATTTCTCTCTTTTCTCACTCCTTCCCAAAATCACCCGAACACCTTCCTTTTCTTATCATTGATTCCTGCCCTAAACACCCTGTAAATCCTGTGTGGTCACAAACTCCTTTTCCCCTGCATCCTACAATGTGTCCCACTCCAGAGCAGCAACTTCTCTTAGCACAGAAGATGATTTTCAAGACTGCTCCCCATGACACTCTATGATGGTTTTCATGCCTGGACACTGAGATTCATGTCTCAGCTGAGATAGCACTCATAGGAGTCTGGAAAAGCTGATTGTTCTTAGGAGTTGTAGGCTTGTGTTCCCACCTGTCCCTGTGAATTCCAGACAGGTCCTGATGGGCTGGTGATCCCTGTAATGGCCTGGGAGTAGCGCAACAGACCATTACCTGGGCTTTGGGTAACCTGGGCTACTGTCTTCCTGAGTTCTTTTATGGGTGTGGAGATGGTCTTCAGTACATAACTGAAGAGCAGTCTGACACATATTGTGTCAGCACAAAAGCTGTAGAGCAGCACCAGACAGGCATGCAAAGAAAGAGGGGAGAAGAGAAAAGAGAACCTTGGGACAAGACCAGAAACAAATTTTTTAAAAAGTAGGACTGCCTACAAAAGTATTGGAAATAAACTGGAAGAACAAAAAGCCCTAGAAGTTATCCCAGGCAGTATCTTGAAAGACCAACAATGCTTCCAATAGTAACCATGGATAAAGAAGATGAGCCCTCATTTCCAGCTGAAATCTCAAGGATGTCAACAGGAATGATTAGCACTGGGGTATTGTTTTCTCACTGCTCTGTGCCCCTTCCATGGTTGCTGCTCAGAGCCACCTCTGCAGCAATCACCACAGAAAACAAACCCAGTACTGGGACTCACCACTGAGCTGATTTCTCACAGAAGCATCACTGAATTGCAAGGGTGCTGTACATGCCTATGACCAACAGTTAATTGCCAGTGCTTGGCAATTGCTGGGTGACAACATTATGGGCTTCTCCCTACGTGTATCAGGAACTTACTTAGGTATGTAGAAAAAACTTGCTCCATAAACATGCCACTTAAGCCTAAAGACCTTTGAATTTTTTCCAATGACATGTCAAAAATTCAACCCTTAACCAAGTACAATAACACTAACCCAGCCACTAAGGCCCCAGTACAGAAGCAGAAGCTGAAAAGACCGAACAGATAATTTCCCCAACACCTGACTGTGCTGAGACTGACTTGAACATGACATTTACAGGAGAACAATGCAAAAGTAATTTCCAGAATATTCACATCCCAGATCTTGTTTCACATGACAACTAGAGATGTCAGATAGACTTTATACAAACCCCTCATCATCTATTCTAAAAGGAAGGACACTTTCTGATGGGTTAATTAATTAGTGGCAACAAGGAACATTTCATGCAATCACAGAAACATTATTAACAGTAATAAATTGCACCTTCCCTGAAGCAACATAAAATCAATGACTTTACAAGAAATTGTTAAAACTATGGTGATGCTTTAAGAAAAATGCTTATTAGAAATATACAAAGGTTGCAAGGCCATTGTATTTTCATACATTTTTTTGTTTTAGACATATTTTATGTTACTGGGTTAGATTTATTTTCTTGAAAACCAGTGCCTGCATTACTGGATAATAGGGATAGAAATACACTTTTGGTGGATAAATCTCTGGATTAATTAGGAAACCTGGTCAAGTGGCGAGTAGAAATTCAAAGTGTGATGGAATGAGAATTGCTCCTCAGGATAACTATAGGCAACAGCATCCACAATGCTTATTTTTTTCAAAAGTGATTGCAGCCTAGGTCCTCCTAGATAGAGATTTTCCTGTCCTCAGCGTGGGATTAAGCCAGAGTCTGGAGTATGGATAGCAGAAGATCAGAGTCATGACTATTGTGCTTTACTTCCACACTATACTGTGTATAGATTCTCAAGATTTATTTTCTGCATTTTAATGAGAGGTATGCAATATCAGGAAGCAGATTTTTGCTAAGAATATCACTGAGGGGTGGAGGAATGAAGGAGTTTTACACAAATTGTAAAATTTCTTTACAGAAAAAGTTCTCCATAAACCATAATCATAATTTTCTGGAAAAAAAGTAGTCATACCGATCCTCCAAAAAAGGAATACTTCAAATTTACTGGATTTTCATATGAATTTCGCTAAGATATGAAAATATTCCAAGAGTAACCACTGTCATTACAAGTTTCCCTTTGCTTATTGATCTTTCACTATAATTCGGAGAAGGTTTTTTCTCTCATCTATATGAACCTAGAGTAGTTTCCCATCTTCACCTAGAAAATATTTACCAAAACTGAGCCTCACTTCAGTATAAATTAACACTGACCTATATGAGATAACAATTTTTGCTACCCAGGTCACTAAGGATTTCACTGATTATAATGAGTAAGGGAAAAATTTCAACTTCAGTTTCTGGGTTGATTTTTTTCCCATACTTTAAAAATTAAACTACTTTGAAAGGGCAGCTAGGTCACCATCTAATGTTAACCCTTATTCTAGGTTCTTCCATCTGCTGAAGGAGGGCAAATGTCATTAGTTCTGTTCTCCTGTTATTATTTCTCCCCACTAGCTTATAATTTATTCTTGGTGGTAATTAGGGATAAATGAAATCTACTGCTGATAATTAAACATATGTGTCTCTTTAAAGACTCAACCAGAGGTCACAACAATTGTCAATAGTTACACAAACATTATTAGTATTAATTTAGCCTTAAGTGCCAAAGCATCACTTAACATGTAAACTGAAGCAGTTTTTACACATAAATTAACCAGTAGGAGGTTTTCCCTTTGGTGTTGCATAACTAGAAGGAGGAAAGTCCTGCTGTGGCATGCTCTAGAAAATTACTATTTTCATAGAGAATTATTGTTAGAGAAGCCAAAAAAATTGTCTTTTATATTTAAGGATGATAGAAATTGTAAAAAATACACGTGAATGACAAACACAAATGGAGACAGCATGCTATCTAAAAATAAAAGTAGATGCCTAGAAAAAAACCTGCCAAGTTTAAATAATAATTAAAATGCTTTAGACACTGTCCTGGAAAGGAAAAAATAACGCAGGACACCATGATATATGGATACCATAACATACCACCTTACAACAACCAGGACAGATCAAAAGGCAACTCACTGTCATTACTATGATCAATAAAAATATATTTCCCATGACGACCATTAGGTTAAATAAGAGTTAGAAGAAATTACTTACTATTAATACTGCTATGTTTTGAAATCTTACATGGTCAGACAGATTTTAACCTACCCTAGCAAAGTCCAATTTGCCTAAGAAGAAATTAATATACAAATTTAATCCTTCGCTAGAGGCAAAAATCAATTTCCAAAAATCCAAAATTCATGATGCTTTTTTTTAGAATATCCTTGGCTTGGTAAAACAACATGACTAACAAATAGTGTGGGATATTATCTTGAGTAATGTTTTCCCAGAGTTTACTCCAAACATATATTTTTCTTATTTACATAATTTATGCAGCTACACCAAGAAACACTTTATTAAAGAAAGCGTTAATCTACCTCATTTCCACATTGAGCCACCTCAGAACTACCTTATCAAAATTCCTGTCATGTAAAAAGCTCAACCAATATCTGATTAAATAGATTAAATATATCTGATCACACAACCCACACACAGTCCAATTCACCACTGTAACACATTGCATAACTTTGTTATTATCTACTCAATTAGCAAAAACTTTGTTTTCCAAAGTGTATCATACTATTCCCACAACTGTACCACTACCATTTTTTATTTCATAAAAAAATAATTATTATTATATGCCACTAAGATATTTTTGTTCTCAGAGATTAAATTCCTTTGTACTTGCTCAACTCCAAATGGTTAACATGGATTGTTAACCCACAAAATTCTCATCTTGCCATACTAACTCAAGGCATAGTGCCTGCCAGTTTTAGTTTGGGGTTTTGGTTTGTTTTTTGGTTTTTTTTGGTACTGTTTGAACTGTACCTTGGTCTGATCCCTTGTGCTAATTGGAGGATTTGTTCAAAAGCACAAGACAAAATCTCTCTAACATCTTGAATTTGCTACATGTTCCAGCACAAAGCAGTGACCTTGTCAAGGTGAGTCATGAAAGCTCTAACACAAACAGAACAGTAAAAAGCAGTGGGACCGACTGTGTCCTCAGCATGCTTGCAGACTATGCTGAGCTCTGTGATGCAGCCACACTCTGGAGGGAAGGGATGGATCCAAAGGGACCTGGACAGGCTGCACAGATGGGCTTGTACAAAACTCATGAGGTCCAACAAGGCAAAGGGCAAGTGCCAAGCACAAATCCAGGCTGGATGGAGAAGGGATAGAAAGCAGCCCTGAGGAGGAGGACTTGGCAGGGTTGGTGGATTGGAAGTTGTCCTGGTTTAGGACAAATTTGGGACAAAATCTCTAAAAGGATTCCTCTGGGAAGCAGATCCAAGTGGCCCCTCCCCGAGCTGGTTTGGGAAAAGATTTCCTTGGAGAAAAGTGGAAAAAACTGTTTATTTAACAGGCAAAGCATTCACCAGCACAAAAATTTAACAATATTAAACAATAAAACATCTCTCTGCTCTGAAGAGATGACAAATTCAGGAAGTTCTTTCGTGGGCTGTAGCTCAGCTCACTCAGTCTCTGATCAGTCCCTCTGGCGCTGGAAATGCCGCAGCCCAGGTCCGGCCCAGTGGGCCGCAGGTACGAGCTGCCAGTGCTCTTCTGGGCTTTTTAGTCCAGAGCAGATTTAAACAGGTCCAAGAAAAAAAACCACAGTCCAGGGAACTTCTCTGCCTCAGCTAGCTAAAACTAACTAAAAGCAAAGGAGAGCTCTGTCCTGCCATCTGTCCGTTCTGCAGACAACACAGTCCAGGAGCAGGAATATGGAGGAGTGAGTGCAGTGTCTGAAAACAAACTGTGCACTTCTTCTCTTCCCCCACCCTCACCTTCATTCTCAGAACCAATCTTAAAGGTGCAAAACTTATTTCTGGACTAAACAGGTGAATGGGGATAAAAGCATCATAAAGTCACCCCAGGACAGAATTTCAACATGACTGCTGCTACATCTGCTAGGAGCCCTGGAAAGTCAAACTTACCCTGGGCTGCATCCAAAGCCCTGTGGGCAGCAGGGTGGGGAGGGGATTCTGCCTCTCCCCTCTGCTCTGGTTAGACCCACCTGGAATACTTGTGTTCAGCTCTGGGGCGACCTCAACAAAAAATTATGTGAACCTGCTGGAGTAAGTCCAAAAGAGGGAACAAAATTATCAGAGGACTGGAGCACCTCTCCTATGGGAACATGCTGAGAGAGTTGGGACTGATCAGCCTGGACAAGGGAAGGCTTCATGGAGAGGCACAGAATCACAGAATAATCCTGAGTTGGAAGAGACCCAAAGGAATAATTGAAATCCAACTCGTGGCCCTTCACAGAACACCCCAACAATTACACCATGTTCCCAAGAGAGTTGTCCAAAAGCTTTGTGAGCTCTGAAAGACTTGAGGCCGGGACCACTTCCCTGGGGAACCTGTTCCACTGCCAAACCACGCCCTAAGTGAAGAAACTCTTCCTGATATCCAACCTAAACCTCTGCTGACACAGCTTCAAGCCATTCCCTTGGGTCCTGTCACTGGTCACCACAGAGCAGAGATCAGTATCTGTTTCTCCTGTTCCCCTCATGAGGAAGCTGTAACTGCAATGAGGTCTCCCCTCAGACTCCTCAGCTCCAGACTGAACAGAGCTGAATCGCATGAAATCAATTTTATAATATTCAGATTACAGCCTAGAGGTTTACATAGGAGTAGAATCAAGCATAACACAATCCTGGCCAAAGTTCTCACCCACAGGAACTGGAAATTATGTCACTCATAGCCATAATTTTGGGGGTGGGGGACAGGTGAGGTGCAGGAGCAAAGCGAACTTGGGCAGAAAGCACACGAACAGTGAAGTGGTTCCACTAAATCACTAAAACGTACATATACCAGTGGTCACTGTCAGTGTGCTGCCTCCCCTACACTGACATCTGTGTGTTATCTGTTTCCAACCCCTGGCTTGCCATGAAGAACAGATCCCCAAATTACCTTGCAATTATGCCCAGCAGTGGTTTTGCTATTGCTTGTCTATCTGCATGAATCACGTTAGCCAAATGCTGCTGTTTTTAAAATACATTGCAAGATGCTAAACTCAAGTATGCTCAAGAACAAGATCTTCTCCTTGTTAGTATTACTTTTATCACATCCAAGTTCTTTCTTATTATTAGCTAAATTTTATCTTTCCAGAATTTATTTCATACATCTGGAAAATATGACTCTTTGAAGCAGCTGAAATTCATGACCTTTTCCCGGTGTCCCATAGCAGCTTCTATTTCACCATGGACCTATAACCTCTCAAACTCTTCTTGTGCTTCTGCAAGAAATCAAATATTGTTAATAAGCAACAAAATATTTCCCATAAACAACTTCTTTTAAATACTCAGTTCCATTCTGGCAAAGTGTATTTTGTAACAGGTTTGGCTTTCCTGAAACTCTTTGTACAGACTCCGGTGGTTTTTAATCAAATTGACATGGGATATGAAAACTCTTTTAAGACATTTATAAACCCATCAGTATGTAATTACAAAAGCCATATCCATTTATTTTAAAACAAAACTTGTATGTGAGCTTACATCTAACAGCACAGTGCAATAGCAAAGGGGAGGAGTGGAAGAGTCTTCTCAGCCACATGAATACAAAAGTGAAATTCAATAAAAATAATCAGCTTTTCCTCCTTTTCCTAACTGGTTGCCAAAAAACTCATCCCATCTCAGCAGAGACCTTGGCATGGATCCTGTATAAAATCATAGTGTTCAATTTCCAGTGCCTAGCTTAAAAAGCTTTTCTTTGTATTACATTATTCAACAGGTAATTGATTGGAGCTTATTTACATTTTTTGTTCTGGAATGCAGCTGGTGAACTCTCTGTGTTAGTGTTTTCAGAGATGAAAACTAAAGACAAGTATCCATCTCTTTCTGAATTATCTATGAACACATTTGAGCTATAAAATTTGGTCTGATGTTCAAATCTATATGATGAAAGATCCGTGTAGCTAGATCTCTTAAAACAGAAAATGATACAGAAGAAATTGTGTGTAACAAGACATGCATTACACCACTCAAAGCAAAGGTAGTGTTGAGGGGAGCCATTTAATTTCATTGACACAGAAAATGAGAATTGTTCTTGCATGTGACTTTCCAAGGTGGGTGGCAGACAGCATTAATGCCAAGTAGAGAAGAGCTTTATTGAGTTTGAGCAAGCCAAAATGCTGCTCATGGAAAAGATTCACCACATCATGAACCTGTAAATCTCTGTTACAGCATGAGTTTGTGCAGCATTTTAGCTAATTCTTTACTAACCTGTACTCACTTAATGTTTTAAAGGTAAGTTAAAAATATGCTAATGGTCTCATCACAGAATACCCTGGTGACTGGGAGAAATGCTAATTATTCAGGAACAGAGTAGTCTGCATCTATACTCACCCCACAAGGAGCAAAGTCCCTGTGCACTGCATGGGCATGAGTACATGTACATGAAGCAAAGAGTCTGTGCATGACATACTGCCACAATTGAAGGTAATATCATGAGCTAATCACCAGCCCCTGCTAGATAATACTTATAAGAACAAAGACCAGTGATGGTGTCTTCACGCAATACTTCACTGTGTCCCTACATCCTTTTCTTGCTTAATCACTGAATTATTCTCGTCTTTTTCCTTTGTCCATGCACCGTTAACTAAATTCTCCATTCAGTAACACAGCTTAACATAAGCATGACTTAAATATTCTTGAAAATACCATGACTGACTCAGTATTCCTGAAGAAAATTGTCAAGCAGTTGGTTGAAAAAATGTGCAAATGCATACATATATATATACACATAGAAGCAACATCTTTAGAGCAAGTATTTTTTACATTCTCAAACACAAAATACCAGACCTATAAAACAGCACAACATCAATTCAAATTCCCTGTTGTATTGCTGGAGCTCCAACAAAGCAGTGTGATTGCACTGCAAGAAACTAACACTTCCTACTATCAGATCTGAGCACTAGAGCATGCTTTCTTTTGTCATTCAAAAAAATTAATGCTGAAAATCTTTCTTTTGGGGGGGATTGGAGAACTAGATCTAGATATGGATGAAGTTTGCTTTTGTGTGTATTCACAAGTTGCATCTTTTTGCTTCCTTTCCTCTCCCTTCCCTGCCCACCCCACAGCCCCTGACCAATTAATAGGGAGTTTATGTTAGTCTCATGCTGAAAAATAATGCTCTATACTCACTCTTTCAACAAAATACAAATGCACCCCCCAGATCATATTTTGGGGAAAACCGTCTTCCCTTGGCAAGTGAAAAAAAAAATCCATGTATCTTCATAGGACATTTAAAAAAGGAGAAATAACAGGAGGAGGGTTAGGTGGAGGGAGCATGGAACATACCTCCTTAATGTATTAAACAGCAGATGATAGTATCCCACACTGAGTCATGACATATGGAGTAATAGTCATCTCTGTAATACAGAAACTCACTAGGAAAAACATTTGGAAAGTGGGAAACAGTGGGTGATCACGATGAAACAACGAGGATGCCAGTCTAGCACACCAAGTTTGGTATAACATTACTCACATGAATAACCTTTATTAAAGATGCAGATCATTCTGTTCACAATCTGTTCATGTAGACTGACAGAGAAATAAGCCTAGGTGAGTTTAATACCATAATTACATATTTGTCAATCAAAGAGAAACAAATACAGACTGAATAGCATTTCTCTGCCATTATTTCTATTTTCTATTTTTTCTAAACATACAATTTCCATTGCAAAGCAAGACTAAAAGACAAGACACTCAAAGAAAATAGTAGGAATTGGACTTTAACTCTGCTTCAAATACCTATTGAAGAGAAGACCCATTAGAAGTTCAGAAGCGAGTTTATTAGAAGAGAGAATCTATTAGAAGTTTATTACTATCAGAGATTTCTGACTTTCCCTAATTGTTGTGCTTAATAATGTTAACAACTACCTAGCAAGATGCACACATATTTTATGTGACATAGAAGCAGTAATTAATCCATAATAATTTGTCTGTCCTTCTAGTGAGATGGGATTCACAAATTCTGTTGAGATTGCTAGAGGACCAGCACTGACTAAACAATACAATAATGAACATGTCTTATTATTACATTAGTAGTTTGATTTTTCCTGGAACTGGAACCTTTTCTGAGTCAAAACACAGCTCTAGTAGGAGGCACAGATCTGTGAAACTTTCATGAGCATGATCCAGGTACATTAAACCTTGACAGGATATTACTGTAATGGACACA
>VYZP01058452.1:11884-22581 GCA_013400635.1 Hypocryptadius cinnamomeus
CTCTGATTGGCAGAGTTATCCATCAATCAGACACTGGGGGCAGCACTGATTGGATCCTGATTGGCCAAGTGACTGGAAGGCCCACCTTGGGGCGGGCCAGTGAAGGCCATGGAGCTTAAAAGGTGGTGCAGAGGTGGACAGTGCCTTCTCCTGGAGTTTCTATTGCAGTTATGCTGAGCACTAGGAGTTGGCAGTTTCATGTGTGTTTTGTCAGTCACAGCTGTTGTAGGGTGTTGTTTTGACCTTCTTTTACTGCAAATTATAATTATTTTATGAAACACGGGTTAACTACTCATGATACCAATCAATTACCTTTTTACCTCTTCTTACATGCAAATGTTATTTATGCATATATAATATTAAAAGGCTAATACCTGTTTTTTATTAAAGAAATAGTCCTAGTAATTGTGTATTCAGTGATTCTGGGTGATCACACTGTAAATGCATTGGCATTTTTATTCTTCATAATTCAATTCATTTACTGCTTATCTGGTTCTTGAAAACAGGTGTTAATCCACTGTAGTAAGCTACTTTGCTTTTGCCTATGCGATTGAGTCTCAAGTAGAATACTTGAGGTGAAGAGAAAACCTGCAACATTATTTACAGTGTTGGTTTTCTAAAGGTAAGCAGAAGAAAGACAAAGCACTGGTTTATTAAAACCTGGCATGCATTTCCTTTCTCAGGCAGTTTGTGTCCGTGGGGGTCACTGTGATAACCCTTCAGTGCCATCAGACACGGCAGTGCTGTTGGAATGGTGTTCGAGAGCTGCTGCCCGTGTCCTTGGAGCAGTTCTAGCCCCAACCCTGGAGCTGCTGGGCAGTGCACGTGCAGGGACTGCCACTGGCATTGTTTGCTGCAGTAACTCACTGGCTGAGGGGGGAAATGCATCTGGTGGAACACATTAATCACATACACATCAGCACTGTTGGTACAAAGCACAAAACAGAGACTCAAAAAAATTGATTTGCTCTCCCTTACCCCTCCTTTCTTTTGCTTCTTTCTTGTGTTTGTACAGCTGGCTGTTCCTCCTCATTCCACCACTCAGCTGCCTGTGAGATTCTGTCCCTCTGCCCTTGGAAGACGCAATCACAAGGCAACAATAACCTTCAAATGCCCAAAGGTATGATAATGTACTTGTACCCACAACACTTGGGATTCAGATTAGATACTATTTATGATAGGCAAGGAAGTAAGAGATTCAGCAGGTAGGTCAAGGTGAAGTTTAGTGACTGGATGCATAATGAAAGAGCAAACATGATGTTAAAAACTTGTAATATGTTTTATCCTTAGTTTTACACAGAAATTATTCTGTTTACAGTATTAATATGCAGCATAATGGCCTAGGAGCTAGAATAGGTAATGAATAAGTTTAGCTTGCTCAGTAGGGAGTTCTGCTGGTTTTAACACTAGAAGACTGGCACTTCTTAGGAGTGTCACCTCTGAAATTAAATTTCTTGGTGTTTTTCCTAACCCCCCAAAAATTAAATTGTTTCATTTTTTTAATTCGATCTGAATTTTAGAAGATCACACACTTGAAAAAGTTAATTATTCCTTTTATTTTATCTGAAAATGGTTTTTTTACTTTGAACACCTTAGAATTGTTGACTTCTTTTTTCTCTGTGAATTTTCCTGAAGTTGAAAGAGAAATTAGTAAATAAAGAGGCGAGTCATCAACATGACCTACTAACTGTTTATAGATTAAAGCTGGAATAAAAAAGAAAAACTGATAGTACAATGTAAATGGTAATATTTCATCATGCAAGATGTGGTTAAATGAAGCCTTTGCTTTCTGTGCAATTTCCTCTCTGGTTTTTTTTTTTTTTTGAGTTTTAGATTTCCTAAAAGACTGCTGACCTGTGAATTATTCCAGTTGAGTGCTACCAGCAATTTTCAGTAGTGTTTTAAGTAATACTAAAAAAGCAAATTTTCTTTTATATTAAGAAAACAAATACTGAAGCAAGTCATATGGCAATTTTTTATCCTGAAAAAGTGTGTTGAAAAGACAGGTTATTTGCAGGTGGTGTTGGCACAGCATTTATTTTCAGAATCTCTCTTAAATATTTAGTAAGGATAAAAACAAGGAGACAGCAATTCTAATATGAATAGTATATATCCAAGGTATGTTCAAGAGGACACAATGTCCTTACCTTCTCTGAAACCTGATGGTCCACAGAAATTTTAGATCTACTATTTCGTTCCAATGTCCTTGATTTTTCTGTGTCTAAAGGTTAATGTTCATTATTATCTTTGAACTAACACTTTTAGCATGTTGTGTGATTCTACTGCTGTCCCATCAAGGAATTATTTTTTTTCTTCCTTTGTCTTCTGGAGAGAACTTCTCACTTCATTTGCTTTCAGGTTTTAATGTATGTGCTTTGAATTCTGCTTTTGCAACTACCTACATCTTTCCATTCCCTACACTGAAAGCTCTGATTAGCTAGATGGAAGTTAAATACTGTGTGCTTGAAGTAGGACAGAAATTAAACACAAAAAGGAGATGTGAACATCTCCCAGAATGAAAGTATTGATTTCCAGATAACAATACTTAGAGTAACAGCAGCTTGAAGAAAGAAAAAAGAAAGCAAAAATTAAAGTTCACTTATAGCAGAGACACAGAACAGCAGAAGAAGGTAGGCAAAATGCTTTCAAACATACAGCTGTGACTCATCAAATAATAAATAATGGCACATTCCATTCACAGTTTGGAGAGCGGATATTTTACCTGACGGGGTCTGGAGTTCCTCCTGAGCGCATGGAAACCACCACCATAAGTGCCTGCATTGGACAGTACTCCTCTGCCATCATATCCTTCGAAAATCCAACTGTTGAAAATGTGGTGGTAGATATCATGCTGGCAGGTACAGGAGTTTGGAATTTTTTTTTTTTTCTGAGTGGTTGAAGGAATTTAAGTTCCTTGGGTTCCATTAGAGGTGTGAAAGGGATGTGATTAAATTTTCCTCATTCCAGTTTTTGGCGATAGAGTTCTTGTGTATTGTCCACACCCACCCTGAAAACTCTGTAGAGTGTGCTGTGGGAGATAGGAAAGAGCACAAACCTGTAACAACTGCTCGCAGAAGACTTCTTAGTTCATGCAGCCTCATGTGGATGTGGAGCTGCTGGCTGGCTGTATGCTGCACTGCAGCACTTTGGCAACAGGAGACTCTGGGATGTGTTTTGGTAGCTGTGCCTAAGCTACAGAACTAATGCTTTGCTTTGCTTTTGTTCCTCAGTGACCTTCAAATATTTTATATTATTTGGTCAGATTCTGGGTAACTAAAGGTGTTAGTAGGAGAGCAAGGGCAAAGAATTTTTAAGGTTTTCTTTGGGGTTTTTTTGGTTTTTTTCTGATGACCTTCCAAGCAAGTATGTTTAATCAATATTTTCAAGCGTGCTTTAAAGAATAATATGAGATCCAAAATTACCTGAGATCGACAAGTAACTCTCCATATTGGGATTTTACAAGTGCTGTAGGAACTCAGGTTCTAAATCCCACATTCTCATTGATGACTAAAATTTACTCAGTCAAAGAAGAAATTTCACTTCAAGTGCATCAGAAGGCTTTAAAAGGTTCTCTGAATCTCCACCTACTCGAACATAACATGTAGGTAGCATCAGAAAACAGGTGCCAAAGCATGTCTTGGCATCTGCAAATAACAAAAATTGAAGATAAACCTTCCAGTTTTATTTTTATAAATAAATAAATGTAAGAGAAATAGCAACCAAACCATAAGAGAATAGTAAAATCAAGCCTGTTCAAAGGTAAGTTTTAAGCCATATTTGCACACTTGTGCTGTGATTTGGGGTTTGAGGCATATAGAATAAGTGAAGAAATGTGATTTTTAACAACTGTAGATTCATGTTTGTTTGTTGCATTAAACTCACACTTTTTAATCCTTTCTGAGTATGTGTTAGAAATAAAGAAACACAACTTTGTCCACATACCTGTTTCATATGTGGGGGATCTTGGAAATATGTTAACCTAAAAGGTCAGGAGCGTCTTGGTCTCATGACTAAACACTCTGTACTTTTGCTGACCAGGATTTTTTGCCAGACCTCAGTGCAGTTTCCCCTGTTTAACTGCTGAAATATTTTCATTTATGACTGTCACAAAAGAGTACCATTTGTAAACGACCAGATCTCTTGTGCATTTGAGTTGATGTTCTCTTCTGCAAAACATTGAAAGAAGCAACATCATGCAAAATATTCAATGCTTACAGACCAAGTGAATCATGGCCAGGATCTTGGGGAATTTACCAGAGCTCAGGTGCTGAGCAGGATAGCTGGCAGAGAAGGGGAGATCCTGAAATTGAGAGAGACAGTCTTGTCCAGCTTCCTACTTACCTGGCATCTAGGTGTCCTGAAGTGACAAGGAGCACTGCACACTGGCTCAGCACACAGAGACGGGGCAGTTGCTGCAGCAGGTGACGTTCAGTGCACGCACACAAGGCTCCAAAGTGCTTCTCACAGTTAGAAAAGGAAGGTAAATGTTGACTGCACACCGCAGGAGCTGCTCTTGGGCAGTCATTTGGATTGTGCAGCCATTGCTTCTGTAATCCAAATGGAGGCTGGGAGGGTGGAAGCTGCAGCTCTGGTCTGAGGCAGTCAGGAATTGTAGAGGTTTCTCCCTGGCACTGCAGTGTGAATGGCAGGAGCCTCACTACTTGGATGAAGGATGTGGTAGGTGACCTTCCTGTTTGGAGAGGGAAATGGGCAGCCTGCAGGGGAGTGACAGGCTGTGGCCTTAGAGCAGCTGGAGGTATTCAGATCCACAAATCCAGGTAAAATTCACAATGTAATAAAACAGTTGGACAATGTTATTGTGAGACTGTTGTTTTCTATGAAAGTTCATGTTGATCAGGAGATTTTTCTGTTGACTGGGAAAAGGCTTTGTTGTTTCCTCCTTTGAAAAGTGGTAGAAGGAAGACTGGAGGAGCAGTGGGATGGTCAGCCTTACCAGAACCCCTGGTAGGGTCATTGGACACTACTTTTGCAGTGTGTGTAGCCCATGATTTGCACATTCTCTTACAGTCCATGTCCAAGCCCATGAAGGTCAAGAAGGTAATCAGGAGTAGTCAAATGGATTTCTGAAGTGCAAATCATGATTGACAAATCTGATTGGCTTCTGTATGGAAATGAGTGATCATGCAAATAAAGGAGGAGCAGTGAATGTAATATACTATGATTTAGTGAGACTTTGTCATTATATCCTGTACCACTCTTGTTTGGAAGCTAAGGAAGTCTAGGTCTGCTGAGTGGATTGGAATCTTGGCTGAACTGTTGGTCTCAAATGATAGTGATCAGCATCTTGGCATTCAGCTGCTGGCTGGTAATGATCATTGCACCCCAGGGTTCAGCCTTGGGGCCCATATTATTCAAGACCTTTATTAACGACATGGATGATGATAGAGGTTGCAGTGTAAATTAGGGAGAGGAACTGACATGATGGATGGTAGAGCTTCAGTCCAGAGGTACCGTGATAAATTGTTGGTGTACCTCAGTTTGGAATTGCTTTGTTCATCAACACATCATTCCTGGAACAGCTGAAGACAAAGTGAACTTTTACATTATTAGTAATGCAATTTTCATGCTAAAATGTTAACCCTTTGTATTTTGCCCTCACTCCATCTACCCTGTGTGCTTATCTTAGCCCAGACTGTGAATTAGATGTGCTGTGAATTACTAGCAGTGTAGTCCACCCTATTTGACCAGGAAATAACTGATTATATAAACTTTTGAAGTGTAGGAGTGTATTACATCTGTGGTATAAAGATTCCTGTTGCATCTCATAAATGCAGGATGCTTTATTCTAATGGAGAGTGCAAGTTGGGATTCTGATTTGTACAACAACAAGAGCAATTCAGAGATGCAAACTACTTGTCTTATTGAGAATAAATCTAGTGCCAGACAGCTCAGTTTAGTATTCCATTACTTTGAGGTATAATTTGTAAGAATGCTAATCTAGTGTGCTGTTCACAAAATAATGGAGAAGAATAATTAAACTTACCTGTGATGCAACTTAATCAGAAAAAAATTATTTATAGAGCTTAAATACTGTAACTAAAGCCTAGTAGATTGTGAAATTCTGAGAAACAGGAGAAACTGCATTGTTTAATTGTTTTAGTAAAAACAGTCATCTTTCTAGATGTTGAGCATGAATTTGTCTCAGGGAGTTGTTCAGAAATAGTGACAGAGACAGAAGTACCTGGCTTAGACGGTAAAGGGCTAATGTTTGTTTTTATGCATCAGAAGTTTTCAGTCTTCATTTTTCTTTGCCCATCAGTAGACCTGACATCAGGATGATCTAATGTTTCTGTGATCTGTAGAATTACAAAAGGTCGTCTTTGAAAAAATAAATTTTATACTGCAATTCTTATGAAAGGATAGTTATACCTGTCCTTTAAAGTCTATCTTGAATTTTTAATCAGATTATTGTAATGTTAATTTTCTAATTCAGTTGCTCTTGGTGACCTGTACATAACATTTGCTTTGGTTTAATTACAAGATAGTTGATTTATGCACTCAAGATGCATTTAGATATTGTTCATTCTATGATTTGATTTGTATAGGAATACTTAACTGGAATTCTTATTTCCTTCTTTCCAGAGGAAGAGAAATCTAGTCTTATAAGCAAAATCATGGATGCACGAGTTTGGTTTAGCATTCCTGCCCCTTGCATATCCAGAGAATTGTGTCAGGCTTTTTGCTGGTGTTACTGGAGGCCAGAAAGAGAGTGGAATGGGGAAATCAACAGAAGGCAGCAACTCAGAAATCAGAGCGACATGCCTGACTGGTCTTGATCGTTAGAAATGGTCTTTTAGACCATGTGCCCCTTCTTACAAGAATTCAGCGTGTCATCATTGAAAATAGGGCATCTTGGTTAAGGTGTAACAGCAATAAGCATCAACATTTATAGATTTACTCCATGCTTTAAAGAAAATTACACAAGTTATCTGTCTTATTTTCAAGTAACATTCCACAGGCAATTTCAGCCCTGTATAGAAGTGAAATTATGTTTAGAACGGCAGAGTTCAGGAATTAAAATAGACATTAATTGGGAATTGTCCTATCTGGACCATTTCTCAAGCTTTCATTTGCATTTCTGAGGCTTTGTCAAACCCAAGAGCATTATTCCTCAGAAATGTGTCTTTCTGTGAATTTTGACTGCTGTTGTAGCACAAACAGTCCTCTATTTGGGATGATTATAGAGCAAGTAAAACTACTACTACTACCACTCTGGACCTCTTTTAACTTGGTGTTTTCTTATTGAATTTAATACCAATAAGTTTTCTTCCCAGTATTTAGACACTTGGATGCTTAAATGTGCATCTCTAATTCCCATTGGCATTCACAGCTACATTAAGAATATTCATGTGAGTAATGTTTATTTAACAGCAGGTGATTTTGCCAAAAATGAGCCAGTGACCAGAACTACAGAGTATGAAAATTCTTGTCACAGATGATTTAGCAACCTGCACTAGTTCAGCTGTTTCAGGTTGAATGATACTGCTTTTCTCTAAATACCACTGTATAGTATTTCTACTAAGAGTTTTTTTGGAAGCAACAAAAATGATACAAATAATTGAAACTACTAAAATCTCCAGTGTAAACCAGAGCCCACAGAGTTAACCTGTATAAGAACTATCCCTAAGTATTAGTATTTGTTAATACCATAATGCTTTATTTCAGTCAGTGTGGACAATTTATTTCATATTTTCAGTGGTCCAAATATATAGTTCAAGAAAAAAAGTGCAACAGCTTTTATAGAGGGTATGAATTTCAGAGTTTGAAGGGCTATGCTCAAAGAAAAGATTAATGCTACAGCAGTAATTAGGAATTGGATAAGGGAGGTGGATTGGTTCCTCTGGAATCCAATGTTACCTGCAGTAATAAAACTGATATCTGTGTATAAGATTGCTTATTAAAATTTACCCTGTGTCCAAGAAAAGGCTGCATTCACAGGAGGTTGGCCATATCTTTTCCCATTCAAAGATTTCCAAACTGGAATTGCAACTTTTTAAATGTACTTTGCAAAATATTTTTAAACTGCTTTCTGGGACTTCGTGGAATTGAACTAAGTACTCAAAGACAAGTCTGCTACTTGGTCATTTTTCGTTTAGACAAAATATATTGGACTAAATATTATTGCATATGTATATATATGTGTGTATATATATGTCTATGTTAGAGTGAAATACTAAAGATGTGAAGAAATACTATTTTTAGTCATCTAGTCAATTTAGAATACAAGTGCTAACATCACTTTGTGCTGATTCTGACATAATTGAAATAATTATTTTAGCTACCAATTAAAAAAGATAACATGCAATGCAAAAATGCAGCTGTGAACTGATAAATGCAATTTTGAAGCATCATGAAGAATAACCTAGTGCCTTTAATTTCATACAGTGAAACTATATATTTCAGATAAGAAAAGGTCTCAAGATTAGTTAGCTAGCTGTGTGAAAATTACTTTTTAGCTGAATGTGTAGGAGGATAGAAGCTAAAAAAATACCATATATTTTAAAGTTTGCAAAAATCTTCTAGGAGGGGAAATTTAAAGTATTCAGCTTATTAGCATCCTGAAAAAAAAAAAGACAGAAAAGAATTCTTACAGAATAATTAGCATTATAGAGGAAGATTTCACTATAGCCATGTTTTTGCCACTGCAGTCTCTCAGGTTTGGAAAGAAGATGATACAGTTGTTTTATTGCTGTATTAAAATTAGTGTGTTGGCTTTTCTTATGCACCCATCATTTAATATTTGGCAAGGGCCCTTCAGTTCTTTTTTTATTTCCTCACAGTTTGCAAATCTTACTTTGAACCTCTAAGCTGGTTTCCGAAACCTGAAACCTTGTTCTTGAGGTGAAATAATTTTGAGATTGTTTCTCTTCTTCCAAGAACCAAGCATGATAGTGCCAACAGAGGTGTTCTCTGCCTTCCTGAATGTCTTTGATCGTTATTCTGTTTCTTAAAGCCATTTTAACTTTGTTCCATAACCCCAAATGACAATCTTCCCTGGCTGTTGGATGAGTCCTGTGTATCCCATCTTCCTGTCAGTAGTTCATCATTCAGTTTTACCACACTTTTAGTGTGACATATTATACAGATATGGTCTATTTATTGGTCTCAGGATCTTGGAGTTAGCTGCTAGACATATTTCCTACAAGGAATTTCCTTTGGTTCCAAAACTTGTTTGCAAAATTGGACTTCAGTTTTTCCTATCTCATTTTTCATTTATCCACAGCATTGACAGTGATCAGTGAAACAATCTAAATAATGTCTAAATCCTCTGTTTTTATGAAGTGATCTGTTGGTTGATCCAGTAACTTGATGGCAAGAAAACAGTTCTTGTCTGCAGCTGTATCTGTACTGCTGGTCCTGAACCTGTGTCTCTTACATTTCATGTCACCATTGGCTTTCATTGCTACTTGATTTTTTCATTTAGAAAAGAGTTTATTTTGTAATCTCTAATTGTTGATTAACTGAAAACATTTTAAACTTTACATTTTCTTGGTGCTGTGTTACTTCATTTTAATTCTATATTGAAAAATATCGATATTGTATCTCTACTTCACAATGAGGAAAATCCTGAGAGGACCTGTAAGCAGAGCAGGAAAAAAGGGGCCATGTGCTCCCATTCGAGGATGTATTTTATAAAACCTGTCTGTGAAGCTGTTTTATGGGGGAAATTGTTCCATCAATTTTGAATTCTAAATAGGTTTCCACAAATAATTTTTAATTTTTTTTTATTTTTTTTTTTAGATCAGGGGCTGTTGAATGAGCATCTGAGTGCATCTGTCCTGTCCCAGGCCACCTGTAAGGAATCTGTTTTTTATCTTCTGGTTAAACAACCACGAGGTATGTAGCTTCTTAGCCCTTAATATATATTTAAACTATTATTGTTACTTATTTTATCAACTTAACCTGCAACGAGTCACAGTTTGCTAAAACATGAAGTACCTGAGTGGAAAAATATGTAATTTCTAAGAAAATTATTTTGAAAATAATATTTCTGTAGTTTGAAGGATCGGTTAAGAAGAAAAAGAAGATGAAAGAAATTAAAAAAAAAATCAAAGAGTTGGACAATTGTAACTGCTTTTAGTATTTACCAAATTAACAGAAAACAAAAAAAAAAATTAATTTTAAATACACTTATGTTTCTCTTCAGCCTTTTCAGTCACTTTAGCTCATTTTTTGTTTGTTCAGGGGGATTCTGTATTGTTTTTTGCTTTTGTTTATTTGTTGTTTGTCTGGGGTTTTTTAAGAGAATTCTGGTCTATAGTTTCTGGGAAAATTTTAATGGGAAAATACAGAAAACATTACTTTTCAATTAAAAAGCTATCTGGAAAGAATTAAATTATTTGGTTTATTATCCTGAATGAAATTTTAGGTGTCATTTCTGGTCATATCTGATCTGAGATGGGATATGAAAGGAAAAAATTGCCTTTAGTGCTGTAATTTTACCAAAATTTATTTTTGAATTGTATATGATAATAATTGATTTATGTGATTTATCTGATGTTATTATAAGGCTTGGATTATCACAGAAATTACATATTTTAATGATTTTAAATCATTCATTGATGAAGTATAGAAGATAAGTAGATTTCTCTAGCTATTTTAAATATTTTTCCTACTAATTATTTCTATTGATTACTTCTCAGCTATGCTTTCTAATTTCAGAACACACACTTAAA
>VYZP01058454.1:478-12151 GCA_013400635.1 Hypocryptadius cinnamomeus
CAGCTGCTCCTCAGACTTGTGCTCCAGAGCCTTAACCGGCTTTGTTGTGCTCTGAATCCACTCCAGCACCTCACTGTCGTTCCTGAACTGAGGGGCCCAGAACTGGACACCATACTCAAAGTGTGGCCTCACCAGTGCTTAGCACAGATTTGCAGCTTCAGGCCCTTCCCTGAAAGTGCTACAGTGGACAGAAGGTGCCACATGATAAACCAAATCCCTCCCTGATGCACAGATCATTGTGCTTGGCCATTCCTCTCCCAGTCCTCCCACAGGACTAGGCATCCTCATCTTTGACTCTATTCGTGTCCCCCACTCCACAACTCTCATTCAGTCCAGACCAGTGGTTCCAGATCCTCAGTTTCATAGTTCACCTGCCCCAGAATTTCCCCTACAAATTTCAGATTTCACCCAAACTCATTGCTCCCACTCACTGAACTGATGGTCCCTCCTACCCAGATACTGATATTTCATTTAAGATGTCTCCCTCTACAATTTCTGCAGCCCAACCCTCTCAAGAAATCCTTGTAGAAAGAAAAGTCCTGCCTCCTGCACTTAAGTATGCTTTTTAAACAAAAACAAATTTTAAAACCCTTCTTCTGAATTAAGCTCATCTTGTTATGGCCTGTATCAAGAAGAGTCTGAAGAGCAGAAATAGAAGGGGATGGGGTCGGGTGAGGGGATAAAACTTTCCAATTAATTGAAAGAATATGGAATATGCATTAACCACCTAAATGACAGGGACTTCCAAAGCAGCCATTATTGATATTTTAAGTTGGTCCAATAAGCAACCTTAATACTTCATGAAGAAAAGTAAAAATACAATGAAAATTTCAGTTAAGATCCCATTCTGTGAACATCTGGAAATAATAACTCAGTGTAAAAGAATGGTCACACTTAGGAAGTCAGCAGGACAATCTGGCCTTTTCTTAGTCACTTACCTGGGGGAGAGGAAACAACAAGTAGACTAAAACATTATCTGAGAACACTGTGAATCACAAAAAAAAAAGTGATTGCCTTTGACTGAAGAACTTTACCAGTAATAGTTTTCATTACTACATTTAAGATCAGCCAGTAACTAACCCCAAATGTTAAGATATGTCAGCGTATACAAGCTCTGCTTAATATATATATGTGGAAGGTGGATAAGAAAGGTATGCTATGTACCTGCTCCTAATCTCCTCCCCCTCCAAAACACAAGTCACACACAGCCACAGACAGATCAAGTTCAAAATCATCTGGTCCAATTCCAGGCTCAAAGCACAATGAGACAGGACTCTGACCAGCTGCGTTTTGAACACTTGCAAGGATGGAGGCTCCACAACTCCTCTGGGCTACCCATGCCAGTGTTTAACTTCACACCAGAAGTGTTCTCTAAGTGTTCCCAGAAGCTAGTTGAAATTTACTTATAATCCCCACTTGATTTAGTTGCTTCAAATGAAGATGTTATTCCAAGTTATGGAAAAAAATAAGCTTTTCAACTCTTCAGCTAAATAAAGCAGTTATTACATTCTTCAGCCACCAGTATTCAGAGCTCCATCAATTTTAATAGATGTTAGTTTATGTTAATATATTGAAATCAGCCTGCTGAGAGAGGACTGCCACATCCTAGGATTAAACACATCACTCCTAGAGAAGTCAAGGAGATGGATGTTTGTCAGTTATCCTTCAGAAGGCAAAGTGGGAGCATACTTCTTTTAATATTTGATTTTTTTTCAACACTTGCTAGCCCAGAACATGTGAAAGACAGATTGTCAATCTCCTGTCTGTGAAAACAGTGACATGGTAAAGCAGTATTGGACATGCTATTGTGAATAACACAATGCAGGAAGTTTTAGAAATAAAATAATACTTCAAGTGTTTTCTATGTTGCCATTGTTTAAATTAGATCTTTAACAAAACAGAAATAAGCAGGAAAAAACATGTCTTTCAATTTAAGAGCTGATTTTGGTACTGTAAGGCAATAATTTAAAAACAATAGGTGTTGCCCAACATGTGGCCAACCTATACATTAATTTAAAAACCCATCTAAGAAATTATGCAGCCTTTCCTTCTAAGTTTCCCTCCAACTACACAACACAGTGATTCCAAGGGTGGGTGGAATCACTGTAACTGGATTACCTAGAGACATAAGAATCATGCTTTACCCCTCCTCTTTTTTTAAAGATGCAAAAGTGGTAGGCTGTTACTGACTGGGTCTTGATTCCCATCTCCTTTCTCACGGTATCTCTAGCATGATACTTAATGGTAAAAAAGCAACTTTCCAATCCAGCCTGGCTCAGCAGTACGACAGAGGAAAGTGACACAAGGGGATGTAGTGTGCTCAGGCCTGCATGAAAACTAGTGAAACTGAGCCAATGGCCAATCTACCCAAGAAAATACTAGGAGGCAAGTTAGTGAATGTTGTTCTCTGCATGAAAAAAAATGATTTCCACAGATTACACTTCCTCAATGCATAGAGGTAGCATGCAAATGCTCCCTGTCCTTCCCCTCCAGTAGATTCTCTCCTCCCAGGTGGAGATGAATCCCCTAGACAAGATCCTGCCTTACATGAAAGTGCACAGTGTCATATGGAATGCTGCTCACTCTGTCTGTGCTCTGAGCCAGCTGGCTGGAAATGAACCCAAATCTGAAAACATTATACAGAAAAAGCTCTCCTGAGAGCACATTCCCTTTGGATAGGAACTTGTTCATGTCTCCCAAAAAGAGCAGAGGCAGAAGCAAGCCAAGTTTATATGCAACAGTACAGACCTGCCAGTTTTTAAAATCCACACTGAACTCACAGTGCAACACTAAAAAAACAGTGTGACTGCAAGATAGACCTGAACTTGCTTGCTCTATGCCTCAAGCTGTGGGAACACCAACCAGCTCTGATGCAGTCAGCAGGACATACCACCTCAGCTCCAGCACAGCGTTTTTCTGTGATCATTTCCTTGCTCCCAGTTGGCTCAGAAGACAGGCAAAGCAAATGCTGTCTGCAGAAAAAACCCTCTGCAAACATGACATATTTCAGACTGTGGATGAGAATGGTGGTACATTTCACTTGTTAAATACCACCTATTCATCTGTTAAGACTAAGGACACATCATTTATTTGCAAAGATCTTTAACTTGACACTAACAGAACTTTAGGGACTGTCTACAAAGACTTCAGATGACCCTAGAAATCCGCTAAGGGAAAACTGCCGGATGTAATATAAGTAGTCAGTTCCTCAGCAACAATCATAAGAGGATCTAAATACACTGTATAACAGATTAGCCCCAAGACCAAATCTGGATAAATGAAAGCTGTACACATTCCTAGCAAGTCAGACAAGTAAAAAGTGTATTTTCCACACTTGGACAATCATAGCACAAGACCAAAATGAGGTCCTAGCATTCAAAATGAGGTCTCCTTCAATATAGTTAGAACATTAGCCATGCTCACTTTCCTGAAACTTAAGGATGGCACTACTAAGCAACTGTCTGAGAAAACAGTAAATGAAACTCAATGTTAATGCATACACAGAGTAACCCTAAATAACATTAGACATTAAATCGTCAGCTGCTGTTCAAGAAAGATCAGAGGATCATTTGCAAGCTTATCTGAAAATAATAACTGAATGCTTAGCAACAATCAAAATTCTACAAATTCCTAGGGCAATAATGATAAAACAGAAGTCTGTTTTGAATACGATCTGAAGTCCTCAACACTCCATCTTAAAAACCCACAACATACCCTAACTTACATATCCAAATCAGAAATAACAGTGATCAGAAATACAAATATCCAAAAAGATCACTTACAGATCAGGACACTTCAACCTGGAAAAGATATCCTGTTATCACCAGGATAACAGGATAAAGACTTAACAAAATCACAAATTATTGTGGAAATGCACAAGATGAAAGACCTTTCATTATTTTTCATCACACTAGAATGGGAAGGTATCAAAAGGAAGAAACAGGTCAACTTCCATTGTGGGACATTCTGCCAAAGGTCATTGGTCAAGAAGGTGTAATCCCTATTTCAACAAATCTAAGCAATACCACAGATGATAGTTTTACAAATGCTCATTACATAGGATGATTCAGATGGAACTCCAGCTCAGAAAAATCCCTATATCTCTGACTACTGCAAAGAGGAAATGCTGTGTCTCTTGTCCTCTTTTCCTAAGCAAAGGCTTTTTCCTGTCATCATGAACCGAACACCAGTGGGCCCCATAGTCTGAGCTCCATACAGACTCCCAGTTTTAAAACCACGTCCATTTACAAAGAGAAGCAACTGATGAAGCAGTAATTTCTTTTCTAGGAGCAGCGTTATCAGCACAAACAACAGCTGCTGATTGTTAAAGACTGTCTGAAAAACATCTCTTATCCCTTTCATCAAAAATATTGTTCATCTTGCAAACACTCCAGTCATGCTTCTAGAATTGCTAGTGGTGGTGTCACCTGACAGGTGTGGTGTGTAGGCTACTCTGAACAGAGCTGATGTTAGCCTGCCTCAAGAGTAGCCTGCTCAGCAAATGGCATCCTTTCAATGTGCTTAATTTCATTCATATGAATTGAGCACACATACATATAAAAAAGAAGGCTTAAGAAATACTAGCACACTACGAAAAACTAAAATTTCAGTCGAATGTGTCATTTCATGCCAAGAGGCAGAAGAGTTTGCTGGCTCAATCCTGTAGAACTCAAGTGCTGGTCTTGTTTCTTGCACTAATTTCTCTCACCTTAGAAAAACTTCTGATCTTCTACGCTCCAGTCTTTTGGTTGGGGCTTTTCTTGGTAGTGGTTTTTTTTCCTGCTTGTTTGTTTTTTTGTTAATTCGTTTTTTGGAGTGGGGTTTGGGGTGGGGAGAGGGTTGGGTTTTTAATGAACTTCAAAATATAGAAGAGCATAAAGGCAATTCTTATTATAGCATATTATTACAATACATAAATGGTAATGTCCCATAGCATACTTTTGCTATTTACAACAATCCATCTCAAAGCTTTTCACCATGAATCAATACTTGCAGGAAGTCACAGATACTTACTTAAGCTGCTTAGCTGGCGTATGATGGCAGCAAGGGTGCTATTTGTTACACATTCCAGTTCACTTGTAATTCCCTCTGGCAGAGCTCCTCGGCAGAGATGCCGTGGTTCAATGTTCCTTTTCACCAAAGGCATGGCTCACAATCTGGAATTTACAAACAAATACATATGACATTTACAAAAATGAAATTAAGAGCTCTGAATCAGTGTAGCACACATTCAGGCTTTTTTTTTTTTTGTCCAAAAAGTACTTCACCTTTCTTCTTTTAAAGACTTGCTCAGCCTTCCAACTGTAAGATACTATACAATTCCTACCAGGGCACCAGAGTTGTGCACTCCTGCCAGAATATGAGAAGAGCACTGCAGAGCAGCAGAGAGTAAAGGCAATACAGGTAACATAGGCTTTCTGCCTTAGATTTGGTGTAAGATTTACTGTATGCACAGACTTGTGCTGCAGTTCCAGAATCACTGGACTTCAGTGCACATTTGCATTTAGAAAAAACTGGCAGTCCCCACAGGAGTGGCAGGAAAGGTCACTGTCTGGAGCAGGCTGGCATCCTGCCTTGGCAGGCTGGCCACCAACAGAACGACCGAGCACTACAGCCCCCAATTACGTCAGACACCGACCTACCCCAGCTCTGACGGTTTTCAGTAAAAATGATAAATTCATCTGACACATAAGGGCAAGTGCCTCTCAGAATTAGGCTGCATGAGGAAGAAGATGGTTTTCCACAGGTGGAGCTGTATGGCATTCTGAACGGGATAAGGGCATTCACTGAACAGCTTCTGAGAACCTGCCAGATGCAGGAAGACATTTATCTGAGAAAACTAAGGTTGTCAGAACTGGTTTTCTTGGGAAAAAGAAATAAATGAGGATGATGTCTTGGTTCCAGCCCAGACCAAGGGGAGGGGCCAAGACATTGTGTTATTTGATACCATCTCACATCACTGCCAGGGGCAGGGAAAAGGGATTCCTCTCCCATTTCCCAGAGTCAGTGGATTCCTCTACAGTCAGGGACAACCTGGCTTCTGTCAAGTCAGGCTCTGCATTTTTTGAGCATTTTTGCATGTGAATAATTCTCTTTTTATATATTTTTCTTATTCATATTGTTGCTGCTACTGTTTGTTTTCTTATCTCATTGCTGTTTCCAGTTAATTGTTCTCATCTCAAGCTGTGATCTTTGCCTTTTGGCAACCAGTTCTCCTCTCTGGCCACCCTGGGGGCTGGGGGGCAGAAGAGGGGGAGAAGGGGAGCGAGCAAGTGACAGTGTGGTTTGGAAAATCTCTCTTGGGAGGAGAACTAAAATGTGGAGTACCACTCCTAAACCACAGCAGATGGGGAAAACAAACACAAAAAGAGATCTCAAAGCATCACAAAAGGGCACAATGGCATAGAAAACACTGTCCTGCAGAGAGCAGCTTTGAGAGCAAGGATGCCC
Source organism: Hypocryptadius cinnamomeus (assembly GCA_013400635.1). Lineage (NCBI taxonomy): Eukaryota > Metazoa > Chordata > Aves > Passeriformes > Zosteropidae > Hypocryptadius > Hypocryptadius cinnamomeus. The sequence goes on from VYZP01058454.1 coordinate 6,929, forward strand.
ATGTGAGACAGAATTCTCCCAAAAGGGAAGCAATACAAAACACAAACATCTAAAGCAGTTTTCTTTAAAACTATATTAACACAATAGTCAACTTGATTACATATTTAACAGCAACAATTCAATGTCCATGTACTACTCATGAATAATATTCTGTCTAAAACCACGTGGCATGGAAATTTTCTGGAACAAGAAGTTACATTATTACCAAGGACATAGTTCATTTGGGAAAGACTTAGCTGAAAATTTCTTTTTGACCGTACCAAAGCAATTAAAGTAGCCTTTCAATTTCTCTAATTAAAATCACATTAGTAAATTAAAAAATCATTTTGTCTTTCAAATGTTGCCCAGTAATTTTTGTAATGACTTCTGCCTGAAAATTTAAAATATTTTATTCTCAAGAACATTTCTAAAGGCTTAACACCCTTAATGAACAAAAAGAAACTATTTAACTGTAAGACTATTTCATAACAGGTCAGGAAGGAACAAGCTCATGACTTCTAAGCAGTACTCTTGAATTATATTGCACGTCTTTCTTAATATGAGACAATTTGAATATGTCAGAATTTAAGGTTAGCTAAGTTTGCTAAATTTTACACAACACATCAGAGGTAACAGAGGAACAATTTCTGTATTTGATAAAAAACCTTCCTGTTTCTGTTCTATGTTTTTGTATTCCTCTACAAACATATATATTTCGAAATACTACTTCATATCCATTGCAGACACTTTTCTGAAGTTGATCAAAAATAAGTCAAAACTGGAAATTCACTGTTACTGAAGACCAACATCTAGCACCAAAACACTGCCAACAGGCTAGTGCATTGGAGCTACGAAACAGAAATCATTATGAGGAATCCTTCCACTGTAATGTGAATGCTACAGTGAAAATGCATTTCATAGAAATATAATTTGTAAAAAATAAATTAGAAGGAGCACAAATTAGTGCTAAATTAATTATATGACAAGGCCTGTTTTTCCCATGACCTTCTGTCTAGCACTCTCAGAGCTGCCCCCTGCCCTTAGCTCCTGCAGTCCACCCAACTCCCTCACCAGCCCACACAGCACTCTGGGCCCAGCTGGAAGCTGGCTGCGCACTGCCCAGCTCATCGTCTGCTACCTCTTGAAACACCTACCACACTGAGTACAATCACAATGCCTTCCACCAGGAGCTCTTATTTAAGTCCCTTCTCCACAAAGAGTTCTTTCTTGCCTGTAAAAGCTAATTTGAAGAAAACATACAACTGCAGTTTGAGCTTTTTGTTTTCTTGTCACTTACTGACGAAATGGTCCAGTGTGTTCAAGAGCTACCAGGGGAGTGACAGACCAACACAAGAAATCCCACTTCTCTAAAGAGCAGGCTGAAGAACACACCAGGGTTGAGGGTAGGAGAAAATAAACAACTTTCATATTTGAATGCATGATTTAAATAATTATGTAGCAACCTCATTTCAGTTTGAAGTTTAATTCCAAAAAGTAAACTAAACACCAATGAGTAAATATATGCAACAAATTAAGCAATCCACTACCTGCCCCTAATCAGAGGAAAAGAAAAAAAGAACTCTGCAACTGCAATAAGTTCCTTCTAATTTAAATCCTTTACCTAACTGAATTAAACACAGACCTATTTCGATATTAACCTATTACTAAATAAAAAGCTTGTGTCCTTACTACTAAAGCACAACCACCCTCTTCTTCACCACACACAACTCAGATGAACTTAATCCTTTTTAAAGAAAATGCATGAGAAATGAGGCTAAATTCATTTCAAAATCTACGTAGCAAGAAGTCAGATGAGAAATCAAGACAAAACAGGCCTCTGAATTACAGGGTCCTCATGAGACACAACCAGACTGAAGGGAGTGTGTTACCAGGAGCAGAAACCAAGAACTCGCAATGGCAATTCCACTGCCTTCCACATTCATTTTCTACCTTTTTTGAGTCACACTCAGTCCCAGTTTCTTTCTAGACAAGAAATACACTGTGATGCCACTATATTAAATATACTGCCATTTAGAAATCATATTCAATTTTGCAATACAGAGGTTTAATAACTTCTGTTCCCTCCTGCCATGGTTCATGGCAAGAGCCAAGCCCCCCAGAGAGTTGCTATCTCTGTCCCCCACCAGCTGGATTAGGGAGAGAATTAAGAGAGTAAAAGATAGAAAACTCATAGGTTGAGATAAAGACCATTTAATAGGGAAAGCAAAAGCTGCCCACGCTGACCACCCTTCTTCCTCCTTCTTCACCTCACTTTATACACTGAGCATGATGTCACATGGTCTGGAATACTCACATGGTCATTTTGGGTCACCTGTCCCAGGTGTGTCTCTTCCCAAATCTCCCAGGCATGCCAGTATTCTCCTTGACAATGTCCAAGTACAATAAGCAGAAAAGGCTGTGGCTCTATGTAAGCCCTGCTCAGCAATAGCACCTCTAATTTGTCAACCCTGGGTTGAGTACAAATCTGAAACACAGCTCCCTACTAGCCCCTGTGAAAAAAAAAATAACTCTACCCCAGCCCAAAACAGAACACCTTCCATCCACAAATAACTGAAAAATCTAATGCAAATAAATTATTATTTTCAAAAATTATGTCAGTGCAGTAGATCGGTCCCAATCCTAAGTTTGTAATTTTTTTACTCATTTTACCCTAGCTAAATACACAATGAAACCAAAGACTTATAATTTGGATAAAGAGGTTCATCTCCACTGTGAGGCCACCTACACCTGACAGTTGCCTTTAAACCATCAGCTGCATCAAGCACAAGAGAGGAAGATTCTAGAAAGATGATACATTGCACATATACAACTGGCTGAAGTGGAAATGTATGACACATTAGTGTCAGACCAGAAAAATCAGAGGAGTCAAAAGGGGAGAGAAGAAAAACTAAGAGGGTGAGATGTCGCTTAACATCTCACTAAACCCATGAGCGCCTCACCGGACATGGATCAGATTCGACATCTGGCTGGACTGAACTCTGACTGGAGTACAAACGGACACTGCTCTCGAAACCCTCCAGGCATCAGCAACTCGATTTCCACACACATTCTGAAAGGACAGGACATCAAAAGCTTGAATTAGCTGAGATCAACCCATTAAAATTCAGATTTTGCACACTTCCTCAGTATTCTCACCTCCCTTTCTCTTCTTTCTCTCTCCCCCTCCCATAAAAACCTGCGTAACAACTCCATAACAGCTTGCCTTTTGTCTTAAAATTAGAAGGCACTTATCCCAGTTCTCATTGCTGTAGAGGCAAGTGTGCTATGGAAAGACCTTAATCAAAGCATTTTTGCCCTTCTTTGCATGCTTCCCCCACAGCCACAGAAGTACCATTCCAGGTCAACTCAGACTGCCTTCCCCTGGACAGCAGCTGTTAAACTGCTTGCAAGAAGTCTGACACTGCCTTGGCAAGACAGATTCTTAAAAAATCATGTAGAGAGCAGATGTACAGTAACAAACCTGAAAGATGACAAACACCATGTGCAATCTTTCCAAATAACAGCAGAGCACAGCTATTACAAGAGACAAGATGGATTTTTAAAATATTTGAGCTACTGGCAAAAACTCGAAGTACCAGCTGTTCCCCAAACCTGCCTTTTGTCCTTTCACATCCCCAAAAAGGCACTGCAATTTACATGAGTGCTAAAAATAATGTACCTGAATTCCATGGTTCTTTATTTTAAGTTCTTTACATAGTCACTAATACCACAAAACAAATTCCAATTCATTAAACAGCCTCCCTACTTGTGAATGTTTACTAATTACATTTTCTCAAAGACACTGTTCAATCCCTTTCTTAAACTCTTCAGAGATTTCTTCTTATATCCTCTAGTAAAATATGACAAAGCTAAACATTTTACCATGAAAAAGAGCTTACTATACATCAATTTTAAATTCTCCCTGAATATAGAATACTCTTTTCAGAGAGTTGTGGAGCTTTCCATTGATGAATCTCCCAGCTCTCTATAAAAAGAGAACATACCATAATTCTCTTTCTATGGAGAAGAAAAACAAGACAGACTGAATACACAGCCATGAGTAATGTACCAGATGGGATTCCATTCAGAATTACGCACCTAAATTTGCATGACTACATATATATGAGCACAGCAGAAGCCCAGAGAGCAATCAAACCCCTGCATCTCTTGACAGATACAAGAATGACACGGTGTGCTCAAACACCTCATGTGTAAGCTCTGATAGGCACTCACCTAAATTTCAGTGTCTGAATCTAGAACTGCATTTCACCTCATCAAAACCAGAGAAATACCATTGGTCTACTCACATCAAGCCACACAATCAAGTTACACTACCTCCTAATCACAGTCTCCATGTCTAGGGCATTTCAACATTTAAAACTTTTACAGACAGTTAAGTTTTCCCATATCTGATGTCCTAACAGTCAATCCAACACACAATTTCCATCTCTGAATGGCACCCAATTTGGTAATACTGCCCATTTTCCTGTTCAAGCTTGTAATTCTAGATAGCCTGCCAACACCCACCTTCAATATTCATGTATGTGCTAAATTGGAATAGAAGAGAAAGCAGAAAGGTGAAAGACCCCAAGCACCAGCTTTGGAGATGCTCTCCCATCCCCATTTTTTCTCCCCCATGGAGGTGCCATTATCACAGATCTCCATGTCCTCCAAAGGCTCTTCATCCTTCACAAGATGAAAGAAAAGGGCTACATGGAGAATAAACACTGCTATCCCTCCTATCCTAAAGGAAGGAAAGGAATAAATATGCCTTTAATGCATCCTCCTTTCTGGTTTTTCCTTATCCTAAGTGACCGAGAACCTGATGTTTGTGAACCTTTCCTACTTGTCATCTCTGAATGCCATTTACTACCTGATCAGTAATGACAAGTTAAAAAGAAATCATAACTAGCATATATTCTGGAAATTATTGAATTCAAGATTCAGATAATGTCATTCTTATGCACTTTTAAAAGTTTTGTGCTTTTTTCCTTTTTTTTTAAACTGGCTTCATTCTAACAAGAATCTGAATCCATATTTTATATACTGCAAAACAATACAGAATATTTAGCCACTGTCTCACAGTGCTCTCTAATACCACAGAATTATTTTTTATCAAAAGGCATCCAAACAAGACTAATTTTTAATAGTCTCTTCTAGCTATTCGAATTCTATCAAGTATGCAATTCTTGTCTCAGCCACATTACTATGTAATTAGAATCAAAACAAAATATTGTTTTACTA
>VYZP01058455.1:293-34987 GCA_013400635.1 Hypocryptadius cinnamomeus
AAGCAATAGAAAAACTGCCTTCAGCTCTTACATGTATTTGCTGCTGTTGATGAATTTTGGTAATACAGAGAGATTCCATTACGCACCTGCAAGTTTTAAAAACGAGGTCAGTCTCACTTCACATGGACTATTCTATTCACTTATGTGTTCAGAGCCTTGAAATCTTGTCGTCCCATGAACACAGGGCTCTCTGCTCCCCATAGTTCATAAGTTAACCCCTTTTCCCCTAGGAATTGCAGGCAGACTAATATTGCTCCTTTGAAAACACTGATCATTCTGAGAAAGGAACCCTTAGCTGCAGCTGATGTATCACCAGAAAGAATACTCCAAGGGAGTTAGACCTTATGATTTCAAGGGCACAGATGAACAGACTTTGGGAACAGTCTCTCCTAGATGGGAATGTGTAACGCTGTCACCTTCCCAGCACTCTGCTCAACAGATACATCCCCATTCACCCTCTACTAAAACACAAACAGTGCCTTAAACATGAACAGGCCAAGGAACCAGGGGTAAACAGCAGTGACTTCTTCAGAGTCTGCACCAAACAATTACAGTGAAAGACTGATTAATTTGGACAAATTTTGTTTTTTAAAAATCCAAGAAAAACACAAATAAGGTTCTGTGCCTATACAAACATCTCAGTACCTGGTTCCTATCTCTACCTATTCACAATTCAAGAGACCCAAGTTAATGCAAGTGCCAGAAGCCTATGGAGGCAACTACCCTTACATGGAGCTTTAAGGCTTTTGAAGGCCTGTTTTGATTTAGTCTTAGTTTTTCACCTGTCGCACGTGCAGCCTCCATGTGGGTGGAAAAATTCCTTGATTTTTTGGGTCAGCATCCTCATAACGTAAAACGTAAGAGTGACATTAGTTATGCTCACAATCCAGGGTACCCCCTTCCTTTGGTGACAGCTCTCCTCAGAGGACCACAAAGTCCTGACTTTTGTGACATTGTTCTTCCAGTGACACAGGCACTCCAGGAGGGAATGAGTCTATATTTACACAGATATGTCTGTCACCTTGTGGCCATAGCACTGCCTCGTTAGGAGAGGGAAGGTTTTCAGCACACATCTTGCATTTCCCAGGCAAGTTAGTAATAAAAAGATAGATAAAACCTAAAGCATCTCTTCTTGGGCTTCGTCCAGCTCTTGAGAGAATACTAACTAGCAACGACACTTGGAAGAATATTGCAAGCCAGCAAAACTATGCACTGGCACTAAAGAAATAAGTGAAGTTTCTGGATATCAGAAGAGGGCAGCTCATCACCCCCTGTAACAGGGATGTTGTAGATCTTGGTTTGGGGTAGTGACTGCAACAGGCACAGCAGTCAAGGCATAACATCACACCTCACACATCTTGAAGCCCAGCAAAACCTGGCTGCAGCACACATCTTTCTCAATCTAGTGTTAAATTATTTCAGTGGAGGACAAATGCTGAGACACAGTTCTTCAAAAAGTACAGAATGTTTTTTTGTTGAATATTGGTTCCATATTTCCACATTATTGTCCAGATTTTCTTTTTCAGAATACAAAACCATAAAAAACCACCAACCCAGTCCTGATCTAGGAGAAATGTTGAACCTTGCTCAGAAGGATGTCATCTTTCAAACAAGCTTTACCTTTAGATGTAGTCTGTCCAAACATTTTAAAGAGTATTTTCCTCTAGGCAAGATGTCAAAAGCTGGGATGAAATAGACATATGGCTACATAGTTGCCTAAAATTACTGAATATTTTAGTAGCCTGGTTCAATTTAATTTTTGCAAATTATTTTTAGATGGAAAATTTCTAAATATCAGAGAGTCGTATAGCGATGTTGCCTATGAATATGAAATAATACGCTTCTCTCCCAAAACCACAGTAATTAACGGCTGTAGTAATTATTGCCATCACAAACCGAGTCTTTTTCCTAACGGTTAAACACTGGTTGCCTGAGACAACGTTCCTTTCCTCTGTGCTCAGAGTAAGGATTGAATTAAGACAGAAACCACTGTGGAAGACAGTAAATTTCCAACAGGAATGAGCAGAATGCATGATGGCATCCCTTTTGCAAGATGGAGTCCCCAGTCAACCACAGTCTTTGCCCAGAGAGCTGTGAAATTCACAGCAACTGTCTCACCACTCTGCCTAAATACTGGTCTGGAAAAGAGTTCTGAAGAACAGCCCCAGCTCTGAAAGGAAGAGTGAAGCATATTCAGGCTCTGGCACTGAGAGATGTCTTTGAACAGTGTGGTAGAAAGCAGGTACAGATGAAAAGAAATCATTTCATTAAGATATCTGTGAGCAGATGTCTCTGCTGTAACACCTTTGCACCCTCCAAATCAGAGTGGAGTATTCAAAGACAAGTGAACAGATGGACTGATTCAAATGGATGACTGTGATAGTAAAAAGGTTTACTGCTAATAAAAATATTCACCTATATTTTAAATATCACAGTATGAGATAATTTTCCAGTTTTGGGAAGGTCAATAGTTCAGCATTTGCCATTTAATGAATTAGATGCTAACAATTAATTTAACCATCAAAAAAGGAACTCATTTAGTAAACAAACCTCATGAATCATGATCTCACAAAGTAGTTAACCTCAGAAATGCTGAGTCACGAGAAGGTTATGGGAAGTATCAAGTAGAAGAAATTAATCTCACTCCCATTTCCCTGTTTTTCTGTGTTTACATTCTCTTTTTCCTGGATCATTGCCTTTAATCTGGGACCTTATTGATTGAATGCTATGCCTTGTACTCTCACAGAGAAATTAATGGGTATAGCACTGCAGTGAACAGCATCGATCGACTGTAATCAATGACTCAGCACTGCCACACAAACGGGGGAGACAGACTCATCTGTGGCCCATAGCACATCAATAACACATTTTACACAACAAACCAAATTTGTTCTCCAAGAAGAACCTTGTCATGTAACTATGCAATCTACCTCCTACTTAGATTCAGTGCTGAGGAGAACAGCCTTCTCTCCTCCACTATCATAATCCCCACATTTATTTACAGTAGTTATGTTCTTGCTTACTTTACATCACCAGAGATTGTGCTGTTCCAGTTTTCATGGCTACATCACATGATATACATAGTAAGAGAAGAAGGAGTGTATTTTGTAGAGTAAATGGCAGTGGTTTAAGACATCATTTCCACATGTGTAACTATTCACACTTTTACCATGATTTTATTATGTTTTGTCTTCATTCATGTAATCTCTGTATTTATTGTTACTAAATGCTAATGTTAAAATGGGAGTCCTGGCAATAACTCTTGAGACTAATAATTGGGTAGAAGTTAAAGTAACATAGTAATTCAGAGTTCTCAAGCTCTAAAGCAGGGAGCCTATGGTGGTACTGGAATCAGTAAAGAAAGTAGCAGTGGATCCCAATCTGAGGCTGAACCTGCTCTTCTTTACAGGTACGGGCCAGTGTGAGACACCAGCCTCACTGCTGATCTACTAGCACCTGATTAGAGTATGGAAACTGGAGGCATGAAGTAGACATGAAAGGAAAGTGCAGGCCCAGCTTAAGCACTGCTAAGGTGTTGGGACATGGACATGAGACAGGCTGAGGTCTGAAATTAGAAAATATTTCCAGATTTCATGCTAGGGACACAGCCAAAGTCATAGCAAGCAACTACAGCTGTAAGTCTGAAAAGTCTTTGTGGAGTCATTCCCTGCTCACTGTGAGGATCAGGTACACTTAGATCCTCCACAAAAAATATTTTGTTCAGTCTGAAAAATCTCCAAAGACTGACCTGGAGCTTCTTTGGGTAACCCATCACAGTGCCTAAATAGCAGCTGTAGAGCTCTTCCTAGAATCTAATGAAACCCACCATTAATGCAAATTGCCGTTTGTTCCATCCTCAGAGATGAAGAAAAATTAATTACTGTCACATTTACAACTAGGCCTGTGTTATTTATTCTCTTTTCTAGACAGCAATTTATCAAGCTGAGCTCATACAAGGAAAACCAATGAGTTGCCAGATTCAGGGGTGGTTGCTGTAACTGGGTGTGTTCACCTTTTGTTCTCATATGAAGGCAGCAGTGGGCAGCAGGAAAAGCTCAGCTCCTCCTTGGACCTCTGGGTGAAGGCAGATGGACAGAATATTGGTTCATAAGATGCTTGCACAGGACACACTGGAAAGCCATATTTTCAATAAAACACACTCAGTTCCTGCAATCTATGTCACATTTCCTTGGTACAATTTTTTGTTTGCTTTCCATTAGTCTTTCTCCAGCTTGTTTCTGTATTTCTTAAAGTATCACATATAAAACTGGGTGAACAATTCAGGATGGCATTTATCACAAGAGAACAGGGCAAAATGGTTACTTTTCATCCTCTTGTTGATAATACCTTCAGTAATGACTCCCAGAATGGCTTTCACATTTCAGCATTTTCCCTCATCAGCGACTTGCATTCATTTTCTAATTTGTGGTAGCCCACAGATACTCCTGCTGACTGAATTATTCCCCATTTTCTATAAATAAATTATATTTTCTTCTCTGACTACAGAAACTCATAGCTTCTTTTGATTCCATTATATCTTCTTGATTTCGGACCAGCTTGCCAGCTAGTGAAATAACTTTCAAATTTAGTTCTACCTCCCTCAGCCTGGGTGTTGTACTGGAAACTTGGCAGATGACACTGACTCCATCAATTAAACGTTTTGGTTTTGCAAGCCCTTTCTAGAGAGCTTTTTGTTTTAATTTTTATTATATTATAGCAATTCTGCATACCAACTTTAAAATGTCTGTGGGGGAATAAAGGCCTTTCAGCTGATGATTCTGTTCAACTGTAATCTTCCATTTTCTCCTTGTGTTTTGTTGCTTTAGTTCTCATGTGGCAGAGAAAATGTCCTAATTGGACTGTTCATAGTACAGAAACATATGAATTAAACCTTCAAGGCACATTAGCTTAACGTCCAAAATTAAACTGCAAGCTAACAACTGTAAGTCATTTCACTCACTTTCATTAATCCAAACCAAAGTAATCTGCTTGGGCATTCCAGCAATGTGGAATGATGCACTCTAGAACCAACACGGCAGGTCTCTGAAACATCAATGTACCTATGGGGTATTGCTGAGATTAACAGCTAAACGTATTTCCAAATCCAGGTAACCTTTTTCATTAAAGAGAGCACTCTAGAGCATATGTAGATATATCAAAATACATTTTTTTCTTATAAGTATTCCATTCATGTCATAAATGTGGTGAGATTCTAGAATGAAGGAGATCAAGCTTTAATAATTTTGTTTTCTACCAGGTGCATTTCTCTGTTCTCATCATCATTGTCTGACATGTGGATGCATATAATCTTTCCTTTTGTATTGACATTTATGTGACTCCCTCCAAACCATTAAAAACCCACTAAAATATGGAATACTTGCAAGTCTAGACAGGAACTTGTCACTTTTCTGTGTATATCATATATATCATTCTTTAGGACATGCACTTTATGAACACAACTTAAGGCTTTTTATTAAACCAGTCATACATGCTCATTGAGTCCAGTGATTCACATCATGTAAAACCTGAACATATTAAGCAACACGTGTGCAATAAAAGCAAAAAGATCTTTGCAGTCTAAGCTTGCATTAACAGTGGAGGCGTGGCAACATATCAAAGGCAAAATGCAACATGGCCAGAATTTCCCACTGGAGTGTTAAGCACAGCTGCATAACTTTGAACCCACAACAAATAGGATATCCCAAACCACCCTGGGTACATTGCTGTACTTAAGGTAAGAATTCATAACTAACTGCTAATGCCTAAGTTCCCCAGCTAAAATTGGATGGAATTTCCCATGAAGGAGGCAACTAAGATATGAAGAGTATAGTAAAACAACTACTCATTTTACAGAATTAACACAGCAGGAACATTCATGTTATTTCATACATAGTGAAATTAAATTTGTCCAAAAAAAAAATCCACCTCAGGAGGCTGGATCTGAGGTTTTATATGGAATTTTCCAGGCTAGGCAGCTACAAAACAGAAATGTTAGGAACTCAGCAGCAGGAGCACATGCATCTCTGGAGCACAGCAGACAAGTCATAGCACTTTCAAATTGACACCCTGAGCACCCTGCAATCCAGTGCATCACCAAGCAGAGCGTTCTCAGCCCACTGCAATGACTGAACTGTGCACGAGGGGTCAAAAATGGCCTTTCTTTCGTAACACTGAATGTGAACACTATGAATGCTAAATGAAGCTGAACTTAATATAATGATATCTAATAAAAGCAACTGCTTTTTTTTTTTTTTTTTTAATATGCCATCTCCCTAAATCCAGCTTTTAGAGGACCAGTACAAAAACAGCATTGAGTGAAAATGCTAAAGAAAAGAGAGAGGGCAACCTAACTTCTACCCCCTAATGAACCCTTAAATGGAAGATCTCAGTTTTTTCAAGGGAAATCCTGAGTATTAACTGATTTACCTAAATGCAAGTACCGATTATTCCAGTGTTTGTGCACACAACCATATGAAAATAGTAACTTTACTAAAAAAAAAATCAGTAGAGATTTTAGATGCATATGAAATAGAACATGTGTTACAATCATAGATATAGATTAGGAAACATGCATCTGCCTTTGAACAGACTTTTAGACTCAAGTATATTTCTAGATATCTTGTTGAACAAAAAATACATTTAATGTGAAAAAATATTAAAATATTGAATAATACAAAATTTGCAATTAAATACTTGTCTTCCAGTGATTACTTGCTACTCCATCAAAATCTAGATTTAATATTACTATTTTTAATGAAAGAAAAAAAATGAAAACAGCAGGGAAATACATTCTAAGCAGCTGGTAAACTCAGACCCTAACACAGGTTGCATACTTTTAATATCTTGTCCTTATGAGTCTCAAAGCAGTGTATATTCCAAAGCTCTAACTGATAAATGGTTTTGAAACATAACTTGGAATTAACACAGAAAAAAATATATTTAAACGATAAACTTTCATAAATAAGACTACTTGCAAGATGACACAGGACTAGAGAATTTGTAGAGGCTTAGTTTTCAGCCCAGTCATTTTCTCAACTTTTAGGAATGAATAAACACACAGGAAGATAGGATAAAAACTTCACATCTTCACAGACTTTTCATGCTTCACATTTCCCAACCCTTTTAAATAAAATACTTGCATTTTTCCTGTCCTGAACAATTACATTACACAATAGTGAACAAATATACAGATGTCACAGACTTCTAATCCAGAGCACAGTTTAATACTCTCTCATCTAAGAAAATGCCTTTTAAGCCATTCCTCAGCTTTACACTGTCCAGCTTTTTGCCTCCTTCACTTTCATGACTCTTAAGCACTTATGCTCACAGGAGCTGTAATGAATGCAATGCTAGGCCAGAGGTTTCTCAGGGGGAACACCCCATCTCATTTTTAGGTTGTGGTTGCAGACTGCAATCACCATAACTGTATCCTGAAAGTGGCACACCAGAGCCAAGCGAGGCTCTGCAGTATGAGGACAGCTGCTGGACTGGAAAGCCCAGCCCAGATTTGGAATGATGTTTTTAACTTTGAATTCCAAATGCATTTACCAAAGGCTGAAAGAAGAGAGGCAAATTTTAAAAAAAAAAGGTTGAAAAAAAATAGGCAACACACACTTTTTGTGGATCACATGATCTCTGGAGAGCAGCATTAGGCAGATGAACTGGGCAGACAGATAAAGATGCCCTTCCTATAATACCTTATCATTCATCTTCAAAGCAAGTATTTCACTTCATGCAATACAGTGAATTCTGCAGAAAAAGTGATTTTGCCTTGCTCTCTAGATACCCATCTCCATCTTGAGTTATTCTTAGAACTCTTGCTTAGGGCTCTTCAACTGCAGATGGCAATTTTCAATTAGGTATGTGCTTCAGGGGAAATAAGGAATTTACTAAGGTCACTTAAGGGCAATGAAATCACACACGCCATATAAAATGCTTACACTACAAAATGATAGCATAATGGAACGGTAAAGCCTTTAACAAAATCGTAAAGGGAGCATGCAACTAGTACAGCATGTTCCTTTATTATTTCAAGCTCTCCAGTTGCACCTTTGAAAGGTTAGTCTTTTTGGTTTTTTTAATTTTATTGAATATGTGTAAAGGTACCAGGAAGAAACATGATGCACCAGACTGCCTCCTGACAATGTGTAAGGGCACTCAGCTTCAAATTGTATGCAAATCAGAAATTGAAAGCAAAAATGAGGTGATGGATGCAAGTCAAACAAGTCTACAAAAAAAAAGTGCCCTAACTTTGTTTTTAGGATGAGCAGGTTCCTAAATGTGGAAAAACAGTGAAGACATTTAGTATGTTCTTTCATTTCTAAACAAAAATTTTATGATACTATATGCTAAATACATAAAGCTCTTTCTGATTTAAAAGTGACAAATTAATAACAGTTCTCGTTAATTAACCCATCAGTAACACAACAGGAAGGCAGAAGATCATTTGGGTTGATTACCAATACTATCAAGTCCAAGTATTTCTGCTGTCCTTCAGTCTTGTCTCAGTTACACAACTAAAGCTGGCACCACAGGTGTGTGCACAGACTTGATGTGCTCATTGCCTTCATCTGGGTTCAACACATTCATCCTCAAAATATACAGTTCCAACACAACACCATTACTGCACTCTGACCACAGTTCTGCCATTAAAATTAATACAAAGGAATCCTTGAATGAATGAAAAAAAAAATCTTTAAACAGGGTCAGAATGTCTTTAGGTCTTTCTTCTTTAATCAGTGCATAAATCTCATCACCTTTTAACATGGGTGAGAGACCCATGCCTAGGGTAGCAGGCTGACTTGCAGGAGCTCAGGACAGACAATGGTCTATCCCATTATAATCACTTTTAATTATCCCATATTTTAAATGGGATAAAAATATTTTAAATTTTATTTACTTGGAAATTCTTTTCACACCGTAAACAAGGATAAAATTTCCCTGGGGTATATCTCCCAGGTATCAGCTCTGGCCTGAAAAGAATTTGCTTTTTGTGCATCCAGGTTAATGGAAACTTGTGCCACACCACAGGCACAGCACCAAGCTGAGGTAAAACCCTGGGGCAGACACTGGCTTTAGGCAGGTCCCCCTCATGCTGCAAGCTCTGAAGCCACATCATTGCACACCTCCTGTGGGTGGCAGAGGCAGGCACTGTGGCTGAAGGGAGTGAGAACCAACTCGTCCTCTTGTGTCCCTTGGAAGGGTCACAGCCACAGAGCTCACCCAGGGACAGGCAGGCTGCAGCCTGGGCCAGCCCTGCCCCAGCATGGCCACATGGATGGCTGCTCACATCCTGGGACTCCTGGGACACGGCAAGCTCGTGCCAACCCCAAATACACTGCAGAGACTTTGAACCACATTTCTACCTTGCTTGGCGCTGGGAAATCAAAAGACCATTAATGATTGCAACATAGCTCGACAAACTGATGGGGGCAATGCAATTTCCTGCAGAGACATGGAAAAGGTGATTTAAGAGCAGGTTTCCCTGGAGTCTGCTCTTGCCCTTTAAATTTATGCTTTACTAACAGCCCTGTTAAAAGTCCTTTCTCTGTACTCCTTTTCAATTCAAAATAATAAAGATATTCTACAAAACCACCAGGATGAGAAGTGTAACAAGTGAAATTTATGATTCTGGTCCACCAGCCTTGCTTTCTTTGTGGCTTCACCACAAGCAAAGATGATTCATCAAAATAAACCCATTAGCTTCAGCCCTGAAATAGGTATTTAGGAACTTGCTATGTACTGTGTGGTGTTGAAGCTCCCATAAGAGTCTCTGCTGAAACTACTATAGCTATCCTTTGTGATTCCCATTAAAACCTCACTCAACATTTAAAGTCAGGAGTTAACAAAAATCTTACACAGAAAATAATGAGAATCTCTATGAACATAAGTGACTTTTAATTCTTTCTTTATTCTGAATTAATTTTAAGGAGGTAATACTATATTACTAATCTCAGGGAGATATTAGTTCATAAAAGTCACAGCTATTTAGAAGGAAGAAGGTTTTTAAATAACGATCATCTTCATTGTAAGCTTCTAACCCCCTAGGACTTTTACTGTCCCACTAGGAGAGATGTAGCTACATCTCCCATAATGAGTGCATTTACATGCCTGTGCACACATAAATATGAATAACCATGAAAATAAGAGGAAAATAATGATATATCTATTAGTCTCTAATGTCAGAAAAATAAAAATCAGTCTGAAAATGCATTGTGACTAGTGCTCTGCAACTTTTTTCCTTAGAAGATACTACAAGAGATCAACTGAAAATATTTTTCCATTCCTATGTAATACACCACAATGGCAGAAAAATAAAGTTCCACAATGAACATACTGCTACTTAACAGTAACTGTCCTGACGGACTGCACACCAGTATTCTTACACCTAGAGACCCATTGGAAAATAGTTTTCAACTTTGTTTTTCATTATGTCCTGACTAAAATCTGCAGGGAAAAATTTCTCCCTCTTTGTGAGGTTTTTACTGAAAACTTGTTTCAAAAATGTTATCATACTCTGCAAATACTTCCTAAGAAATACAAATCCTTGTTTTGAACTGGGTAATCCCCATTGTAGTAGAACCTGTTTAGTTCACATTTCCTATAACAGCACCTGAAGTTTATTTTTTAACTCACTGCAAAATCTTTATTGCAACAGGAACTCCCTGTATTGTAACAAACACATTCCAGCTATGCTGATTTAGCTGCATTCACACACACCCAAATAAAATACACCAAAACCCTAGACATGCTAAAGGAATGCACCTTTTGCAAAATGTACATATTAAGATTTAAAAAAAACCAAACAACAAACACGTCAAGAACTTCTTTTCCCGGATATACCAGGATGATAACACCACGGACTTGCAGCGCTTCAGCCAACAGACCAAAGCATCTCAGCTTTATTCCCAGTCCCAGCTCACATCTGTGTTCCATCAGAGCTAAGAAAGTTTGAGAATCTCTGCAGTAAAACGAAGGTGCATCCGACTTAGGAGCACATGGAATGTCAGACAAGTTGCGGGAGCTGCTCCCGCAGCACCGCCCGCTTTGCTCCGCAGCCCCACGGAACTCACAAGCCCTTTCGGAGGGAACAACAATTGGAAGGGCACATCTCGCTCCGACCCTCTCCGCACCCCGACTCCGCCAGCCCCCAGCTGCGAGGATCCGCCTGACATACCTGCGTCTCCATTTTTCCCCCTGGCAGTTTTTTTTTTCTCTTTTCCCGAGGCCGAAGAAGAGGGGCACAGTCCTTCCCTGCGGGCGCGACGCTGCGGTGCGGCCGCCGGGGGCTGCGCTCGCTCCGCTCCTGCCCCGCCCGCCCCGGAGCGCGCTCGCCCCTCTCGCAGGCACAGACAGCCCTGCCGAGCTCCCTTAGGTCGAACAGGTTTCCTTATATAGGTAAACACAAATTGCATTCCTGGTGACAGAGGCTAACTGGAAGTAAGCTTAATTCAGTTAACTCCACAGATACCAAATGGGTCCGAGTGCCTGAAGTTTGCTTAGCGCAGCGTGGTGAAGGGTGTGCAGAAGGGAGAACAGTTTCCTTTTAGCAGTTTAGCACCTATGTAGTTATCCCATTACTTAAAGCCATAGCAATACTGAGTACTAGTTCACATTACATTAAACAGGTCACAATTTTACAGAACACCGAGCCTGCATTTTCATCCTAGAAAAGTGGAGGTGACAAAGGTGTGTATGTACTACAACGTGAAAAAGGTTTGTGAACACACCTTCTAAAAATGTTAAAATAATTCCCACAATATTGAAGTTTCCATATAAAGACTATCATATATCAAGTGTTATGTGAAAATATTAGAAAATGAGGATTGCATTACTGATATCAATGGAAAGATGCAGTGTAGGAACAACTTGCTTTACTTTTTCCAGGTTCATTTTCTACACAATGTAATAGTTAAGCATTTGGTGACAGATCTCTCTTTGTCAGAGATGTGTGATTACAATATATTAACAGACACACCCCTACCTAAACAGAGAAACAGAGATAGAGGAAGTACCAAGAACAAGCCTATGCTGCACTCTACAGAGAAATAGCATGTGTATTTCACGTATTTTTTTCATCACCTTGACTGCTCACTACTTGCTAACCCCTTTCTGCAAATACAACTTGCTTGTCCAGAAGAACTTCAGCAGGCAGTCAATTAATTAATTCATTACAGGGAAAATCATGTAACATGTGTCACTTTATTATATTTAGGCAAGACTCACTGTTAGTTATGGCTTTTCTACAAGCTAAAACACTGTTGATATGCAGGGGGAATTAGACAGCAAAAAGCATGAGGATAGGGAAAAAAACAATAAAACAAATGATGGAGGAACACAAAAATATAAGTGAAAATGAGAAAATTTTCAAGATTTTATAAGATTATGAGAAGCCGACTTAAAAAAAAAATACAATGAGCTCTAAAATATGCAATCGTTTTTCATTCTGTCCCCCAGATATATTGTCTATAACTCAAAATGCACAAGAGACACAAATTTGGCTTCCTGGTGACCTATGAAGTGTTAGAAACACCAGTGTACCACCCAAAAGCTGGAAATCATAATTATCCAGTGGACTAGAGTATTTCTTATTGCTGCCCAATATATGACTTGAAGATCATTAAACAATATACTGCACAGAAAAGCTATTCCTAATGTCCAGTCCTAATGGTTTCAATACATCTTTAGTTATAATTTTCCTCTTTCCCTGAGGCATAAACATTCAGCCTCATGATACTGAAGGAGTTTGGCTTAGAAGTTGAGAAAAATGAAAAACAATACCAATAAAAGTTGTAAGACACTCAATAAATACATCTAAAATAGTCTCTCTATACAATATATAGGGAATCAGGAATATGTGGCCAGGGGCTTGGTGTAATGATCTTCATTTAGCTCTTTTGGGACAGATAACTCACTTGTGGCTCCACTGCATAAGAAGAGGATCTTGGCCTTGCCAAGTTCATGCTCCTGTGACAAAGCATTTGCACTGGACTACACAGCCAAGTATTCCCTTACCACCAGTGATCTCATGACCAGTTCCTGAATGAGTATCAGGTTTTTAGCATGAGTCAAGCCAATTAAAATTCATAAGATTCCCAAAACTGCAACAACAAAGGAATCTTAAGAGGGCTACTAGGCTAATAGTAGATTAGATAGTAGATATTACTTCAAGTATGGTTGACAGTCTGTCCTTAGGCTAGCACTTTTTCTGTTAGTCAACCTAGACTCACAATAAACATCACATTCATTTACCTAAACTACTCCCTCAGTTAAGGATTTTCCCAGCACTTCTTCAGTGCCCGTACACGTGCTTTACTTACCCTAGTCTCAAGTTGAAAACTCAACTAACTTTCATACTCTACACCTGACGTACCCCTTTATCTCCTGACACCTGTTTACCTCCATCTCTTTACCCAAACATCATACTGAGAATCAGTCAAGGGATCTAGGCTCTTACAGCCAGGCATGAAATCTCTTTCTTTACTTCCTGGCCCCCAAGCTGTGATTGCATTAGAATTCTGGCAAAAGCATTAAAAGTTTCCCCGAGTCCTGCACATGCTACCTTTGTAAGAGAGAATCTCTTTGCTTAAATAATACTTGTAATAAAATAATAATTTATTCCTCAAACATAAATCAGAATGAAATTTATTTCTATTTTCACTGCATGTTTCTGCTAAAGCATCAACAGCAGTTAATCATAATAATAGATATCATAGTCAGATATTTTTTTGTTTCTGAGTTCTTTATATTTTTAAGAATACTCTATATAATTCTCACGCAATTCAGCTAATTCTTGAAGCTGAGAGTAACTTAGACTTATTATCCCCATTTACTGTGCTGTCACATATACATATCTTCATGTAATGCTAAGACTAATCACGCTGAAACCGTCCTCTCCTTTTCTCCAGGAAGAGGTCTGTACAGTACAGAATACAAGCAAATTTGAGCTTGTATTCTGCATCAGAGGGTATAAGAAAAGATCTGAATAGACCTCTAAAATATGTTGGGTTTAATGCTAGGAATTAAAAAATTCATTAGAAATTAATGCAATTGATGACAAAGAGTTTTTTTCTTCACTACTGTGCTCCAAGCTGCCCTCAGCAAAAGCCCAGCATTAAACAGACACTCTCATTCAGTGTGTCATTAACTTGTTTCCTGTGCACAATCCATACAAACAGTTTACTGGCGTTAGTTTAGTCCCTGCTGTTAAGATAGTAACTATTTGTAAGCCAGGTGACCTTTGTCCAGCAGAGCCAAGAATGAATCACGGTCCTGGGCAGAACCTTAGTTATAGATCAATGCATTACTGCCTTCTCTTCCAGTGGTATGCCTTACTAGCCATACTTGCTTCATATCAAAAAGTGGTTTATAAGAAATACTTTCTCTTGTGAAAAGACTGATGGATTTTCCCTCTTCTACTTCTGCCCATTTTTTAAATACACAGTCACGTCACTTTTTGTGGTTTTGTACCAGAAATGGAAACCTAGTGCAAATTTGCATGGTGAATTTTGATTGAATGGAATAGGTGAGAGCAGTACACCAAGAAATGTATATTAAACAAACAATGTTCATTTCCAATCGTCTTGCCATGGGTCTCTAAATATTTCCCTTCAACTTTTTTCCTATTAAATGCTTGGGATGAAACACAGCAGGTTTAGTCTCCTTTCACTGAATTCTTACTCAGTAACAAGGTTTGCTTCTGAAGTTCTTTGTAGGCTGAAATTGTCCACACTTGAATGGCTAAATAAATTGGCTCAATTTAGCCAGGTAAGTATAAAGCAACAGGGATCTCTCAGGTTTCACTGCACAGTGCACAGTGCTGCACATTTTCCAGAATCAAGCTGTTAATGCATTCTCGAAGTTCTAATTTCTTCCATGCAATGGCAACACTTCCTTTCACTATGATACAGGCAAGATTTCAAACCTCATCTTGGTATCTGCATCTTTACATCTTCAGTTTCCCTCAGAGATGTGCATCACTGACATCCCACAATGTATGTTCTGTTTGTGGGGTGCAACAAGATCATTCATTCAATAGTTTATTGTTTGTTCTCAGCTACATTACCCAGCCCTCAAATCAGGTAACGTGCTCAGCTAGAATGGCAGCAGTGAGTACCTGACAAATGACAAATGAGGTAGATTCAGTTCTAACTGCCTTTGTTTCACATACAAGTCTCTTCAAAGATATGCAATATCATAGGGCATCTCTCTTTCTATATTAAATGGTTTTTAGCTTAAAAACCTAAACCCCTGAATACATTTCTGTGTACAAGTCCGCAAGTGCTTTTTCTTTACTGCTATTAAATAAGTTATGCATGCAGAATACGAATATTGCATTTTAAGATACTGTGGCAGCATACACAGATACACTCAGACTTTTAGTTTACAACCTGAAAAACTATGAACAAAATGCCCTGGTGCTGAGTGCAGCCTTCCCCAAGCAAGCTAATTGCTGAAGAAACCCATCTGAGTGGATTTAACTCTATCCCAGAGTTAACTTTCTTCTGAGGGGCCAGTATGGTTCTGTGTTTTGGCTTTGTGGCTGAAACTGTTGATAAAATACTCTTGTCTGGCTGTAACTGAAGAGTGCTTGCACCACGTCAACACACAAAGTTGCCTTTTTTTCTCACACTGCCCCACTCCAGTGAGAAGGTCAGGAGTGGGCAAGGAAAGGGGAGCAGACACTACCAGTAACTACAGCTCACCCATGCTGCCCAAAGAGATGTTTCATACCATCTAACAAAAATTTATTAAAACCCAAGACTGACTAAGAAGAAGAAGGGTGGCTTCCTGAGGTAGCCTTTGTTTGGAGACTGGCTGGACATTGGTTTTCCTTGCAGTGTGGTGACTGTGTTACTTTGCTGTGCCTTCCACCACACTCACCTATTAACTGTCTTTGTCTTGGCCCATGAATTTTCTGACTTCTGTTTTTGCTGCTTTCTTCCCATATCTCACTGGGGTGGGGGTGAGAAAGTGAACTGTCCAGTCCAGAGACTAACAGCAGAGAAGTTTTGGAAATTTCTCTTTACTATTACTCATCAGTTATTTGCTTTTGCATCGTAGAAGATATTTCAGAGCAGCCTGTATAAATGCTTCCATCTCATTTCATGGAAAAGTAAAAATCTGTCATGCTACATTGCCCTCTGCAGTGGCCCACTGAAGTGATTTGACTTCACCTTGAAATGCACTAGAGGCATCTAAATGACAGTCACACATCTGAGAAACAGCTGAAGTTGTTGTCTCTCAGCCACAAGTTCCTTGGCTATAACTATGTGCACACAGGAACTTCAGGGAAAACCACAAGGTTTCCAGGTCAGCAGGTACCCTGGCCACAAACTTGGGCCTGAGAGCTATGTAGCCACGGACTGTAATTTATATACTCAGCTAGTAGAAGACACAGGGGTTTGCTTTTCTTCCAGCAAAGGCAAACTAAAAATTATTTTAAGAAGCTGCATTCATTCAACATTCAGGCTGAAAATGAAAGTAGTCAAAAAAGAAGAAACTAAAAGGTTGAGTTATTCAGAAGCAGTAACTCAACTGCACATACTGTGGGCAGCTGAGCATATACCTTATCTGGGGAACACTCGCTGTACGAATCAGTTAACTTTATGATACAACCCTTGCTTTTTATTATTTCCTGATCTGGTGTTCAATTTTACAGCCTTAATGCAAGTACTTCGTTAATAAAGCATTACTTATAAAATTTGACCACATTACTTAACCTTTACACAGAAACAAAGATGTCAAAACAAGTTAAGGCCAATGACTGAGTGTATTATTTTTACCCTTGGGAAATGAATTGAGCTTTCTTCCTCACCAGTCTTTCAAAATGCATCATTAAATCAATGTAACACAACAAGTTGCTATCTTTACCCTTGTACCACGTGTTCTTCAGGTTTCAGTAACACACACTAAACAAGAGCTTTATGATTTCATTAAATACATTTTAAACTCAGGGTTGTGGTATTAGATGAAGCCATTAGCACACAATCCAGCAAAAAGCTATTTGCTTCTGTAGAATTTAAACACTTTATCTGGAAAAGTTAATGAAGTAATTATAATGTTGTTATTAATGAAGATTAGAGATGGATTTAAATGGCATTTGGAAAATAAACCAGACAATTAAACAGGCTTTCAGACTGTGTAATTTCCTTAGGGTCCAGGGAAAAAAACTCTCAGAGTACCTATACTAAGAAGGACATTTGGAAAACACTTAGTTCTTAACAACATAGAATTCCAGACAGCAGAAATTATCTTCATGTCAACATCAACACTGGGGACTGCAAGAACTGTGATGCTTAATGCTGACCAGCTGTGCTTGAAGCTTTGTTTTAAAGTCCTCTCATGATGTCTTTAACTGCAGCAGCTTCCATATTAAGCATACTTTTCTGATGGTGGGGTAGTAGAAATGTCAATGTTTGAACTGACATAACAATCACATTAGTTAAATCAGTAACACAATTTTACATGGAGGAGAAGGATGCTGCTGCAAATGAAAGAGTCATTGGCAGATGAATTTTTTGTATTTCATCCCATGTAATACTGCAGAAAATGGAAGGAGGCATGTGTACTGGAAAATCCTGGAAAATGAGCCCAGAGAGGTGCTCCAGAGCAGGAGTGGGCAGGAAGGGCAGTGCAGGACTGCATGTTCCCTTGCTTGCCATGAGGGCAGCATCAAACTCACAGTTTGTTGACACACTTTCCCTGGTGCTTTTGGAGGACTTACAGCTTGGCAACTGCATGAATTCACTTTACCTGACTACAAAGGTGAAGCACTGAAAATTGGACCCCAGCCACCATAAGCTCTTCTGTGGTTTCTGGAAGAAAAATCTTGCTGTTTCTCAGACCGTGAGTAAGTGGATCACCTGAGAGAGCTGCACCCATCTTAACCCTTCAGAGGGGTGACCACACACATGGCTTAGAGTGCCAGTTACATTCCTTAAATTGGGAGATATGACTGCTGGCCTAAAAGCATGTGAAAATGAGCTACATGACTAAGAAAATATTTAATAAAATGGATAGTAAGCAGATTATGTGACTCAAACAGCACTATTTCTTGGTAGAACACATCGACTAGTTTGATCCTTGGTTTTAAACAGTCCATATCTTTAAGCCTGTGTGTAAAACAACATCAAAACTTAGGGAAAGACAGTAAAGGCCAGAGAAAATTTTGCATTCTGGGAGATTGGAGTATTTAAAGGAAGTGTGGATTTTTTTTATTTACAGGCCTTTGTTATGTGGAAATCCTGAAACACTGGTCAACAGCAAGTTTTGTCATAGAGTTCCCAGATGAGGAAAAGGAAGGAAACCATTCGACAGCCCATAAGGAGAAATGTGTGTGTGCTGCAAAAGCAAACGTTTTTAATAAAAAGTGATCTGTCCCAGTCACTACTTATGGTAAACAGTGAACTCTTTTGTTCCAAAACTTATTAAAAATAACTAGTCAAAATGCATTTTTAGATTTTGTGTCTAAACAAACGAAAATCAGAGATAATACTCTGATGTGTTCTGAAAGAGCACATATTCAAAGAACTGTACTTAAGAGTAGGGGGTAATAAATCATGTATACACATGACAGCTGAGGCCTCACTTAGGATATCCTTTGACCTTCTCACTGTGAAGATGAGAGAGCAGCAGAGATGAAGAACATTAAGAAAGCTGCAAGCTATAAGGAACAAGATGGAAAGGACATGTAGTTTAAACAAAATATGGAACTTTTAAGAAGCTTTTGAGAGAAACAAGATAAAAGAGAGAGACTCGATTGTGGTTGTTCAAGGAAAATGTTCACCTAAAACACAAGAAATTTAGATTAGATGTGAGGACAAATATCCAAATAAGTGTTATTCATCAATAGAGAAGTCTGCCAAGAGAAACTTCTGGGATATCAGAAGAGGAAATACTTAAAGGGAGATTAGACAGTATACTCAAAATAGTGAAGCAGATAAACCTGTAAAATATGCAAAAGACTGGAGTGGATATCTTTCAGCCTATACTAACTTCTTTCAGCCTGTGCTTCAGAGTCTTTGTTTAGGACTTTACATATAAAAATTCCTTTACAGTATTTGGCTTGTGAGAGGAGTAAAGATCCAGTTCTGCAGAGTCTTATGTATTTTAAAATTTCCTAGCTAGGCAAGTAGCCTCTCTGAATTCAGCTTATTTTAACTTAGTCCATATTATTATATGCATATAATATAGAGTGACCAGAAATGCTCCCTAAATGTCTTAATAAAAAACTATTTTGACAGCAAGCAAAGGATTGTAGCTGTAGACTGGCAGATAGGAAACAACAGGAGTAAATTTTCATCTACTCTAAAGGAAATATGTTTCCTCCATTCTTCCATTGTCTCCTCCTACCCAAGCTTTGCTGCTGGGTGACACCTGGACCTCCTTAAACTGGAGTCTTCTTCCCAAGGATTTTATTACTTTTACCCATAAACATTCTTCTGATGTGATTTAAATAGTGCTACATAACAAGTTCAGGAGAACCACAGGAAAGAAAAGGGGGAGGCTTTATCATGCCATTATTCTGCTCTTTTGGCCCTGCCACACAGCATCTACACTGCCAGTCACAAGCCCAGGCCAAGGGAAACCATTGCCCTGATGCCTCAGGTTTTAGCTTTTATATTTTCAAGATTCTGTACTTCTTTAGTGTGTAGTTCTGAGCTTCATATTAAGGAATAGTAAGCTCTCTTCACAGAGTAGGTAGATGAAACAATTCCTTTCCTAGATTGTGACCAAGGACAAAGGATCCAAATCTCAGGCCCAAGAGCATAAACAACAGCAGAATGAAGAGAGAAAAACAAGAAGGATGGGACTTCATAACCTGAGGCTGTAGTTGGACAATTAACTCCAATATGCTAATGGACCAGAACCTTTAAAAGTGTGAGATCTTTGTGACCAGTCCTCCATTTTGTGACTGTTTTGGGTACATCTTGAGTGTGGCCCTGGCTGGGCTCTTGTACTGCCCAAGATGTATCCATTGAGGCCTTTTAATGAATACCTACTTTATTCTTAACTCCATCTAGCCTCTGTTCTAGGTCAGCCTTCAGAAGGCTTCACCCTGCCAAGCTACTTGCCCTCTCAAGCAGCATTGAACACCTGGTGCAGAATGCTGGGATGGGGAGTAATTCAGCTTAAACTCACTTGTCAAGGCAGCTCTCAGGTATGTTATTGCACATGGCACAACAATCAGCTCTCTGTGAGTGGAGGCCACCTTACCCTATAGCAGCATCTTCTGTAATCAGATTCCTGCCTTAGGAAAGGTCTTCCCAGATCCATAATGCAGCTGCCTCCACTTCTGAGCTATGGGCTGTTGCTGTATTTGAAGCAGCACTTCCAGGGCTCGGTTTAGCTCAGCTATTTTAGGCATCTGCTTTAGGAATTATGCCCTCTAAGTGCCTATTTTTCTCTGGGGACTGTAGAGTGAATATTGATCGTTGGCTCAGACACTTTGTCAGCTGGTTCCCACCTCTAGATATTTATTTTTCTGTAAAATTTGGCATCACCTTACCAACTATAGCAAGCAGTCAGGCAGTAGTAGAAAAGTAGCAGATCTGTCACTGGAGGAATAGAAGCAAATCATCAAATAACCTCTAACCAGTCATCTTCACTGCCAGGATCCCTGGAGACATTATGTGCAATAAAGAAAGTTTAGCTATTTGTTCTTGTACTATATATAATCACATCTGTAAGTATTTGGTGGGTAGAAGCTGGCTGGTTAGATTACTTTTTAGCTTTTTAATATTTTTTTTGTTTAACTTCACAGGAGTGCTGACTGTTCTAACTCTTTTTAGCAGAGAGAAGCAATAAGCTAGCATTTTTTTCTTGTCTTTTTCAAAGCCCTCCTGAAACACACTGCACTCTTTTTTAAGAAATAGGAAACTAACAGGTCTGTGAATGTTGTTTCAGACCCACAGTTTGACCAATTCTAAAAGGAATTAGACCTGTATGAATAATTAAAAATAATTTCTCTGTTAAAAAATCTACAGACTATTACACAAACATGTTGGTCCAACCCATGTTAATCACAAAGGTGAGGAATAAATGCTCAATTAATGGCAGATACAGAAAAAGAAGTTTAATTAAATCTAACTGTTAAGAAACTTACTCTGTGAGCTGATCTATAGCTAGGAAAATGTAGTCACTGTCCTTGGGGTTCCATTATCCTGGCAACAACATCTACTTTTCTTCTTTCCTATTTCCTCTGTTGCTCAAACACCTCTTGTTAGTCTCTTTTCCAGTAATATTGAAGGTGTAATTGAATGAAGAAGTGGACAAAATTGTTCAGCCCATTATGGAAAATGCTGCAGTACATTTTTTTTAATGAATTTGGAAATACTACCAGTTGTGTCTAAAAATTGAAGGTAGTAGTATCTTGTTTTCAATCCAGGAGTTTTGAGTTTAAAAGAGTGTTAGAATGACAGCCTTCCTGGAATCAAAAAACAATTTTTTTTACTTTGGGAACTCATAGATCAGGGAAAATGGGAGAGTTTAAAGAAGTATCTGGTTTTTATGGCCTAGAGATTCCAGAACAACCTAAAGTGCTTAGAAATCTCTGTGAGCAAAACCAAAATCTCTGTGAGAAATGATGGCAACTTTCATTCCCTGAAAATTTCACTCTTCTATATGGGAATATAAGCTTTCTGCATGCTTTGTCTCCAAACTTGATTGAAAAAAAACCTGCCAGGACCTGTTGTGACTTGAAACATACACTCCAAAGAAAAGCATCAGAATTTACATAAAACATTTAAATAATGATTTCATTTTGCATAAAAAATTATTTATTCCACTGTTGAAGTAATTAAATGTACTTCAGTAAACACACTACTAAATTATATCAAGTAACACTTGCCCTTCTTTAAGAAGCCATGTTTCAATGGCCTCTCTCCTCCTGGTCAAAAGGCTGGTGCTTGAAGGGGACTTGCACTTTATAAAAGGAAAAAAAATATTGCTCATTCTTCATAGTGTTGAAAGTCTGAAATAGGAAGGATACTAATAGGAGATACTATGACATTTTCATCAGTCATAGGCTTAGAAGAAGCTAAGTCTAGGTACTTAGACCAGTACCTACAGATTTATATATGAAACACTATTATTTGGGGTCATTCAATAATGAAGAAATTATACTGTCATATTGGAAACAAGGTCTTTTAGAGCAGACAGGGAGTCAAAGCTTTAGCTGTTTATATTTATTGAGTGCTGCTACTTATAATAATTTCATAAGGTTTGCAATATTAACAGTTATCTCAAGTGAAGTTCCAGTTCAGTTAAATCTGCTCCATGCATATCATTTTCTTCACCTTCCAGTTCTTTACCCAAGCAACTTTTTGTAATGGCCATGTCCAACAAAAGTCACCCATCAATATTTGAAAATATGATCATGTATCAGGATTATTAAAATAATTATACTTCTGTTGATGTTCAGACCACAAGAAGGCTTTGCACCTTACCGTGTCCTCTTCCAGGTCTATAACATCTCCCACACTTCCAAGAAGGGATTCCCAGCACCCTTCTCCTCTTCACTCCTTTTCCCAGTACAAGGAGTAGAGCAGTATGTGCCTTTCTCCTGAGCAGCCTCAGCACAGCAGCCCAAATGGTTTCAGCAAGGGATGTGCTCTCTCACCAGCTGGAGCTGCTGTTTGTCTGCATGGGTGGGGATGTGCATATAGGCTCTAGATTCTTATTGATCCTAGGTGGAAAGGCCTTACCCTTACCTTTTCATGTATCTGCAACACATTTCTGGTTTGCCAGGAACTGGAGGAACCAGTCACCCATTACTGCTGGGTGGGAGTGCAGCTGTTTGTTGAGAGGCTACTGAAGAGTTTGGAAAGGAGGTGATACTGCTGACATTGGCTTCACCTCTGCAGGGCTCAGCTGGCACATATATGATACATTATGGCTTCCTGTAGAATCTAAAAAAAACACATCTAAAATTAAAAAAATACCAGGGGGAGCACATTCTTTTGCTGTCTACAGCAGCATATGAATAGCAGCAGCAATGGGGAAATTCTGCACTAGAGGAACAGGCTGCACAGTGGCTCTTTTTGAAAGTTACATGGATTAACCTGAAAACACTTTCCAATATTCATCTCACTTACATATTAAACGATTCCTTGGCTCAACCCACCTTGTCATATTTGCTCCCAAGCTATGAAAGTAACAGATTATTAACATCAAGAACTGTTAGGCCCCATGCTTATCCCTGGACAATGCCTTCAGGAAAGCTGGGAGAAGGCAGCACTTTCTCTGCTTTCGGAGAATGGTGATGCTAACATGCAGGAAAAAGGAGAGTGTTACAGTGCTTTGTAGTTACTCATGTAGAGAAGACAGCTTTTGAGATGTAATTCCACTGTTGAAACCCAGGGGAGACAGTTCAGGTGGTAAACTGTGATGTCTCTATAATCATCCACTGTGTACACTTCCTTGAGGTCCCTGTGTTCCTGCAGTAGGTTTTGCACATTTTTACAAACCGTGTGTCTGATTTTTTTCTTCCTTGTAAGTATGAGATATATGATACATGTGACAAGTCAGCTCATTAGCGTGACAGCAAAGTGCCCCAATGTGTATGATACTACAGTTTTAAGACATGGGTGACAGTAAGGTGCTAGTAAATAGATAACAAAGTTAATAATGTTCTGATTCCATTTAATTTGGGACAGTGAAGACTTTAGAGTTAGTTAGGAATTTTTTTTTTTTCNTGGGTGACAGTAAGGTGCTAGTAAATAGATAACAAAGTTAATAATGTTCTGATTCCATTTAATTTGGGACAGTGAAGACTTTAGAGTTAGTTAGGAATTTTTTTTTTGGTTCTGTGGTATGAAGTATGCATCCCTTGGAATTCTTCTTCAGAAACATGTCAGCTTGAGGTTTCTTCTATTTCCAGCAAACAAGAAGATAATTGAAACCCTTCCTGAGTTATAGCTATGTTTCCTGCTGGAGACAGTGACAGATCCAACAAAGCAGAGAGAACACTGAAATGCAAAAGAACATTTGCTGTGTTATTCCCTTCATATTTTTAACATATACAGAAATTCCCTGGATCAGACTACAGATTCTAAGAGGCAAATAGCAAGAGATGCCTGAAAAACAGACAGAAGCAGAAACCTCTTAATTTTTCTGCAGCCCGTGAAAGCTCCAAACTCATCATCTACAACACAGCACAACAGCCTGGCTGCTGAGTGGCAAGGAGGGATGCAGATCCAATGGACATTCACCACCTGGTTTCTCTGCTGAAAGCCATTACAGTTACCTGCCCTTTGTAACAGCGGGTTGGTTTGTGCCAGAAACACCTGCCTGGGATGAGTGGTGTGGTCCCACTGTGGGGATTGCCTGGCTTTCCAGATGCTTCTCTGAGAATCTGGGGTCTTCTCTACTTAGTTCCTTTATGATGAGACTTCATTTCCCCTTGTATCTGTACCCATAGACTAGGAGAATACAATGCAAAGCCCACCTGTGAGAACACGGCAGCTACAGAAATCTGATGTGACCATAACATAGAGTATCATAGGTTTTTGTCTGATGTGATGGGACACTCAGACTGTGCTGGTAGCAACTAGCTGGGCTGGAATTTGTTTCTTCATCACAAATGAAAATGTTTATATTTCTAAGAAACAAAAAAAATCCACTTAAAGAAAAAAAATATATTGGAAAGTGTTTCCCAGACTCCAGACGGACTCTTCTGTCAAAGGAAAAAACCAGCTGCTGGGTAGGGAATACAGAGCTGTCAAATCTGTATCCGTGTTATGCCCATTTTGCACTCCTCTGAAAAGGAATCTGTTGGCAAGCAGCAGCACAAATTTGCTGCCCCTGGGGTGTCCAGCAGAGATCAGGGCAGCCAGAACAGCAGTGCTGTGCTGAACAGGAGTGGGACTCTGTGGGGGCTGGCACGGTGTGGTTGAGCTCAGCAAGGAGCTTCCACAGGCTGTCCTTGGATGTAGGATGCATCTCTTATGTGAGTGGACACCTATATTTTTACAAGGGTTGGATATGTAAATTTTAAACCAATGCAAATTATGAAAATTCTACCTTTGGGTTCTCTACCAAATTCATGCCCAGGCTATCCTAAATACAGGTAAGATTTCTCTATGATTGCAACATACAAAATACTGATCACTGTATTTTTCATGATGATGAAAGTGCACATTTTTTCCCCCATTCACTTCTTTAAGCTGTATTGAGCTTTTTTGCAAAATAATTCAAGATTTTGTAATGCTTCTTTTACATTTACCCTGCAGAAATTCTCATTAAATAAACACAAGGAAAAAGAATATTGCCAAATTACTTGGATATTTTTAAAATAATAAAGACTGTACTCTGCTATGAGCTAGGAAGGCAAGAGATGTAGCTTTCACAGTCTCAGACTAAACACTGAGTCCCTCTTTTTGGCTTCTGTTTAAAAACTCTAATTGATTGGAAGAGAAAGATGGAAAGAAAAGATTTAATAATTTAACACACCAGTGTAAAAACAGCTACTACCTTTTGATTACAAATATAGCACTTGCATTTCCTAAATGTATGTTCTCTTTAACATAAGTTGTGTTACTAAATGCGTAGTTTAATGTGTAGGGATGTGAGTGGATAATATAATAGGAGCAAATTTGAAAACATAGCATAAAATGTAAAAGAGGGAGACACATAATTTATATCCTGCACATAATTTATATCCTCCAAAATGTATTCCAATTTTTTTTTTTCCATAAAATAGATGGGGGAAGAGAATGGCAAATTTTCTTTCCATTTTCTTCCAAAAAGAAAAATAATTGGAGCTTTTTCTGACTGTAATGAAGCAACTTACTGGGTGGTGGAAGTAGAGAAAGGAAGCATCAGCTGTTTTTAAGAAACTTATTGCTCTCAGTTCAGACAGTGTCTGAACAGTTATGAAGCCACTCCCTGACAGGACACATTTAGCCAGGAAAAATTCTGTGGGAATCACCCAGTCACTAACAGGACAGTAATACCTGTCCACAGCAGCAGCACAGCAGTGCTTTGTGTGATGTGCTAGTGCAGGAACATAATTTCTGTATTTTAGGATTACAAGCCAATAATTACAGACCATATTAGAGTGAGCTAAGAGATCAAATAGTCCTTGGTGCCAGTAAATGCAATCGTAGGACTAGGATTTAATTCTCATGATTGGTCTTTGTAGTCCAGTTTTTAGTCCTGTAGGATCACACATTTGGTAAATATGAAGCAGAACTGCTCTCTTGGGGATGTCTACCTTTAATCAAGTTGACTCAGGTGTGCAAGGTGTGCATCAAGCAATATCTGGCTGAGCTTCTCAGTTACCAGGCTTTTTCGCTGGACTCTGCAATCCATGAGTTTGATAATGTCATAATGTCTTCATACTTGCATACTGGCTAACTAAGTATTCCTGCTGAAACAGCTCTAAGTGACAAGCTGTCATCATTGTGACTTCAATGCATACTGTTTCCAGCCTGTCCTCTGTAGTATCTCCTTTTTATTGACCTGATAGTTCATAGTTCACACTTTCAAACACCTATCAAGTAGATAATGCATCAGCCTACTTGTACATTTCAAAAAGCAGCAATGTTCCCATGGAATGCAACTGCAGAATCCTGGCCTCCCACTAGCACAATAGCCTGGAGCCTAATATTAGAGCTTAATTTGTTTTACATATGGAAGACTTTATAAATGTACCATACATATTTCCATGCTGTGGTTGGATTTTATGGAAAGACTGCAGAACTAGACGATAAAAAATATAATGTAATTCCTGAGCAATTCACTATAAACTGAATCTTGGAGAAAAGCCTTTCTGTAAACAAGAGCACCAATAATGCTCACAGAGTGACTGTAGGGGCACAGAAATCATATGGAAGCAAGAGAAAAAGCCACCTACATTGAGTCCCAGGAGGAGAAACACTGCATTTTATCATGAAGAAAGTCATTTCAGCATGCTGTGCAATAGGCAGCACAGTAATAAACCACTGTCATTTAGATGCCACAGAAAGAATTGTTTCCATCACCAGTGCTGGTTCACCTCACTGCACCTCTTTGCCCACTGTTCTGCTACCTTCAAATCTCATCCAAGAGCACACACCATCTCAGACTGCAGTGCACAAAGCAGCCTCATGCTACCTCTGAACAGGGACTGACATCTCTGGAATACAAGTGCAGAAACCTGCTGCTGCTCCAGCCTCCTGTCACACAGAGCTACTTAGAGGTCTTTAAACGTGTTAATGTAGTACTTCCTAACTGTCCACTTGTTAGTACTTTAATTTCTCCACTCAATTACTTCACAGACTACACATATGTTATTGGAATTTACACCTTGGTGGAAAGCACTCCTGGGGAGGCCAAGGAAAGCCATCTATTTACCCTTGCCTTCTACTTCATCAGCCTGCTCTTTCCTCATTTTGTCTCAAACTTCTCCTCTTTATTTATCTTCATTTTCTGCTTCTCTCACCTGTTTACACCAGGAAGGAGAAAGGCCACAATGAGATTATTAGATTGAAATTGCCCCACCCCATTCGATGTTGCAAGTGGCTGAAGAAAAGACCTTTCTCTGGGACTCAGCTGTATTTATTTTTCACCACCTGCAGCAGCAGTAACACTGTTTCTCTCAGATTTATTTTCTATCTCCCTGGCTGCCCTGGAAAGCTGTGCCCCTGTCAGTCTCTTCTTTGGAACACTGTCACTGCAGTTACAGGTGGCAGCAGAAGATAACTGAGCCTCCAAAGGTCCTGAGTGAAGCCCCAGGTAGCAGCTTGGAGAAGGGCAGGATGATATGAAATCCTGCTCCTCTTCCACAGCAACTCCCCTTCCCCTTATTGGTTCTCACAGGTGGGGAGCCCAGGACCTCCATGCTGCCCCCACACATTAAAAACAAGCTCTGCACCTGATGTTTGCCTCCCTCCTGTCTCCATGGGGCAATTATTCATGGTTTTCTGAAATGTTTTTAGGTGGATCAACATTTTATTCCATTATTATGAAAAGCAAAACAGCTATATTGCTATTAAATGTTTTGTTTTGTTTCCCAGGAGAGCTCACTCTCTTTTCATGCTTCTAATTAATCTTAGAGATGCTAACAGGAACATCCCTGGCCTTGCAACAACATCCATCTCTTAGCAGACCAGCTGCCTCTTTTCACTTAGAGCTTGTGGCTCTCACTGCCGTTTTCAGAGTGTCATTGCTGCCAGACTTCGGGCTTGTAAACATCACTCTGATTTTCCCTGTCTCTTTCTTTGTTACATATAAGTATTATTGCAAGTTTTTCCTCTCATACAGAACTCCATAAATTGGTCTTAGTACTGTTAAATTAAACTTTTCAGCAAATGTGTATTATAAACCTTCCTGTACATACAAAGTCAGCTGTAGTTCTAGTCAGGTTTTCCACATGGACCTCTCTTAAAATTTATTTTAAAACTCATGTGGTATTTGTTTCATATGGTTTTGGGATGAGCGTTTTCATATGACACCTTTGTGCTCTGTACCATATAGTACAATGTGCACTTGGGCTGCATTTGCTTTAGGGAGTCAAAGCATCCATTTTTCACTCTTGTCCTTCTGACTGAGTAATTTGCCAGATGCAATAAGGAGAACCCAGAGGTGTATAACTAGCCTGAAAGAAAATTAGCCATTTCTGGTGTAATTTCTCTTTCTATTATTCTGGAGCATTTCAAACAGACAAAACCTCACTCCGTTTCCATTTGCAAAGCGTGTATGTCGTCCCTAACAGTGTCCACAACAGCTTTGATTCCTTGGAAGCTAACTTCCACTCAGGAAAGAAAACTATCAGCCTCAAGAGGAACAGGTGTGCAAAATGCAATCAATGGGTAAGTAAACCATGGATTTGGAGATCCCACACACGAGGAAGGAGAGCACAGCAAAACGTGACAATGACAAGCAGAACAGCAAAGCCAAATGTCAGTAGCTACTGAGGTGTTTCAAGGCCATGATCCAGCATAAGTCTGCAGCTCTGCCATGAAGAGGCAGTGCTGCCCTTGTGAAACCTGCCACCAGAACTAGAGCCCAAATGCCCCACTATGGGACAGGTCAGGGAAGCATTTGAGCTGGAAGATAATGCTGGATGAATTTGCTTTGCTAAGAACTGTTCCTTGACCTTCCCTCACCCTGGAGCATCACATGAGCTGGTGCCAACAAAAGAGATGAAGTGGAAACAAGGATTGTGCACCCTCCTTTTAATAGGTGTGGGGATTTGTCCTATGGTAAATGACAGCACAAACCAGTAATTGGCCTGAATTTTTTTAAATTCCTTCTCTTCTTTGTAAAATTTGATACCAGACAGAGAAAAAACAGGCAGATAAACAGATAAATAGTTCTGGATATTCACACATAACATTATATTAATGTTATAGATGTCAAAAATCCATCTATTTTAATTTTATTGTACTTCACGTTTACCTCATATGTTACCTGAGAAGTAGGTACCAACCTTCAGCTCAAAATTCTTTTTTCACCCACTCAACTTGTGCAACCACTGTTATCTCTGTAGACTCAGTTTTCCATAATGAATTTTACATAATATCAAACTTTTTTGTTCTCTTGTTTTTCTTTAGGCTTTGTGCTGGTAAATAAATAACTTAAGACCTCAAAGTATTACTTTTATAATCTGCTCATACAAATGATTCTGAAGCCAATAGCAAACCTCAGTCTTACTTGTGGGGCCCACTTCTGCTGGTCTGTAGCCACCCTTGCAGGAGGACTGGATAACTGCAGGGACAGCCCAGTGTGCAGCAGCAGCCAGACAGGGAGGCTGGCTCAGGTGCCACAAGCAGAGTCAGTGTGCCATTCTCCTCAGACAAACTGGCATGCCAAGCAAGAGGACTGTGAGCAACAGGAGCAGAGCTGCATCCCAGCCTGTGCAGCTGCTCATGCAAGACTCTCCATGGGCAGGAACCCTGACATCTAAGTTCACTTTTTGCTTGCATCCTACCAGTTTAAGACATACAGATTGCTTAACTTGGCCACTCACTTCTCAGTATTTTGACATGCTTTATATCATCCGTGAATTTTATTCACACTGTTCTTATATGTACTTTTTCAGTTATTTATGAAACAGTATTTCATAGTCTTGACCTGTAACTCATCTCTGCAAAATCCTATTTGAAATACTTCTATTCAAAGATAAATCTTCCATGACACCACTTTGATGTATACCAGCTACCAAGTGTCTAAATCCATTTAATTTACACTTAATCAATATCAGATAGTGTTGACTTCTAATCACAATAACATGCAGTTCAGGGCTTTATGAAAGGCAGATTCGGTGGTATATAAACAATTGCTTTAATGAAGCAAACTTATCTCATCAGGAGTGAAACCAGATCCACAAGCCATAAAGGCTGGTTCACTCATATTCCCATCTTTTGAATTGTGAAGAATTAAATCCCATATCAGCATTCTGATGTTCACTATGCTGCCTAGGACTGACGTCAGCCTGGTTGGTCTGTTAGCTTCAGTGATTCTGCCTACCCTTTTCAGCTACTTGTATTACCTTAGCACATACCCTCCTGGAGCCTCTTTGCCATCAGGTAGATAACTCAGGAGTTTTATTTGAATCATATGATATTAATAGATTCATTCATTTTCATAGTTATAATGAAAAGCATAGGCTATTCTATATCTTCCACAAAACCTTTTTCTGAATACCTGTTTTATTAATTGAAGTAGCATCATGGAAGGCAGAAATTGCTATGGCTCTAGCACATACAAAAATTCTAATGTAACATGACTGTTCAAAATCCTAGCCAAGGTACGGTAGTATAAGCATTAATACCTGCTTTTGCAAACAACCTCTCTCAACTTCAAAATGGATGGAATATAAATATTATAAAGTATATAACTTACAGTGACAACAAAACAAAATTTTTTTTCTAGGTTGTTTTTGCCATAACCACAAAAGTACAATTATGCAGAAAGTCTAATTTCCAGCTTAACATACTAGAGGGCACAAGCAAAAAAAAGCTCTTAGAGTGACAGACAGAAAGTTAATGCCTCCCATCAGTAGACATGCAGCTCCACAGCAGTATCAGAAAACAATTCACGATGTTAGCACTTCATTTTCAGCTGCCATTTAAAAAGACCGAGTCCATTGAGTCTACCTGACCCTCAATTATGTCTGATGCATTCAGCTTTGTTTGGAAAGATCCTCTGTACATTTTTCTGTAAGGGCACAGGAAGCCTAAGAAGAAAAAGTTCAAAAGATCTGATAAATGTTTCTGTCGTTTGATTTTCACTGAAGAGAGATGCAATGGTTAAAATTTAGCCACGTTATATTTTGGTATCAGCCATAGCATTTTGAATTAACTGCAACCTATTCAAAATCTGGTATTTTCAATTAACTGGAGCTTATTCACATCTGGCAAGCCAGCAAACAGAGCAGGAGAGTGTTACAGCAGCTTAGCAGAAGCCTGCCATGAATACACATTTGGACAGCCTGGGAGAGCATCAATGTCATTCTGGGAATGTTCCTGGCATGGTGAAAAAAAAACATCAAAGACATTACTGATTTAAAACTGCCTCCAAGAGTGCAATCTGTAGTGACAGGAAATGGAAAAATTAGCCTCAAAGGGACTGTGAAGAAAGAGCTAGTCCAGCATGATAGTGGGTTCCACACATCCAGCTTATGTTTTGTCGCAAAAGCAAAATAATGTGGTTTCTTTTGGCTGAAACTCAGAAATAAGTCTTCAGGGCAGCTCAGAAACTGCAGGAACCAAACCAAGTTTGGAAGGGACAGCTCAAAAAGGAAGCCTTGTCATCTGCATGGTACATCTAATATTTTAAAAGGCTACTGTAACCTAGATACCAGCATTTAAAAAACAACAAAAGACTAATAAGGTCTGAAGATGGAACCCTAAAGAGCTGTGAGAAGGAAAAAAAGTTGAGCAGAATAACTATCTGTGAGCTCTGCCTGAGACTACTCCAAACATGCCAAAATAGTACTTGTGGTAACCCAGCAGTGCCTTTTCGAAGTTGACATTGCCTTGGTGTGATTGATGGAATCAAAAGCTTCCAATAAACACAGGGAAGAATAAGGACACAACTTTGATCCCAGGGTAGGCTGAGGACTATTATAGTCCATGGAATTACTATGCATGATTCCCATGCCTAAGGCACAAATGCAAATTCTTAAGTATATGTTTTTAAGGTTTAATTAGAAGAATTAATTGACAGAGGGTTTTTCAGCAGGAAGATCTATTTATAAGATGTGTTTTTGTAAACCATGGAAACAAACTCTTAAGTTCCTTTAGTGATTTTTCAAGCTGAACAACCTAGCTGCTAAAATGTATTTTGGGCAAACAGTTTAAGTATTCAGGGACAATATACAGAGTAAATTTCTTGTTACAGCCTGAAGCCAATCACTACACAGTGCCCTGTATGAGCACTTCAGTACAACATATCATGCTGTTTGCTCTTTAGCATTTGAATATTGCTCCACAAAAATTAATTTCCTATAGGGAAGACAGCATTTTGGTTACACTCCAACTTAACTTGGCTCCTCACTTCTGGGGCATTCCCCTTTGTCCTAGGCCACCCAGAGATTAAGTCCTTGAAAAAGTTTAAGGAGACTCACTGCACTACACTTCATGAGCTTCAATGAACTCTTCCAACCTGCAGGGACTGTGAGAATGGTGTAAAAGAGCTGTAGTAAGGCTGAATTTTTGATCTACCACTCCTTGCTGATTCACATGATCTATTCTTATAAAAACTAAATAATATGTATACACAGTCAATTCTTGTATTCCTGTGATGTTTTGGAGGTATCAACACAGAAAGCAACAACCAAGAGTTTTGGGAGGAAAACTGATTTTCATACATATTTCCTTGGGGCATAGGTACTTATTTTTATAGCTCACCAAACAAACCATAGATCTGGGGTATTTTTGGCTATGTCTTGGATTTGTCTGCCAAATTTATAATCGCTCCTAGGTTTCCCATGTGTCCAAAAGATAATTCCAAACAGCTGCAGTATTTGACCCAGGGGGCCTGTATGACCACATCAAGAAACTCTGAGGAAGAAAAAGAGCATATGCTGCAAGATGGCAGTGGTTGAGGAGAAAGTGTGCATTTGGGATACAGACAGCCTGGAAAAGCCTAGGGGATTGTTCTTGCTGAGAGTCAGTCTGTGCCAATGATCAGGCCAAAGGCAATCACAGTCTGAATGGCAGAGGGGGAGATGGACTGTCTTAAGGGACACAGGACAGTGAACCACATCTTGCATTTAATTCCACTTGGAAAATCCAAGGCAGCCAAGGAAGGAACATGATTTAAAAACACTACATGCATGTGTGACTACTAAATGGCCTAAGTAGACTGCTTACAGGTTTAAAAAATAAATCTGGACAAAACTGTATCTTTGCACATGCACTGAGCAACATTGGCAAATTTCTTCATCATTTAGATCTCTTGAGCAAATGGATACATAACAATATCTCCAGTCACAAAAAAGTCAAGAGGACACAAGAGGTAATATTAAAAGAAAGACAAAATTACCTGGTTTCCACCAGCAAATCTGCACCTATGATCGCAATATTTTTTTGATATCCTGAAGCAAGAGGAAAACAGAAGTTACTGAGAGCAAATTGTACAGTAGATATGCTTTTTAACAGCATTGCCCTTGCAGTTGCCAGGGCAGAGATGTTGTACTTAGCATCATAAAAACCTCCTTTTTCTCACAGTACAAATAATACAAAATTCTGGGCCATGGTGCAAACAAAACCAAACATATTTTGGTCTGACTCATGCTAAGTCAGGTTTTTTCTAGTCAAACTGATTGGCAGTGAAGTCCAAGTTTCCTAATTGTTTTAGGCAACCTTCTCAAGATTAGCTGCTGTGTTTTACCTGTTATTCACCTAAACCAAGCATAGATTTCAATCCCCTGACCTTTTAAAAAAAGTTTGTACATGAATCTCATTTGGTTATGCAATGCCATTTTTTCCTCTCCAATGGGGGGTTTTTATACCATGTTGGGACATTTAACATTGAATTACATAGAAAGCGTTGCCTGAACATGATATTGTACTAGGTCTTCAGGCAATGAAAACATTATGAAACCTTTACGGGCATCATTCCCACCAGAAAATATTTTCCATATTAAGTGTTGTTGTAATTTTACTCTGAAATGCAATCAATTTTTTTAACAAAAAGTAAATATTAATGTATTTTCCAAACAGTTGATAAAAAGAACAGACAGGTATGTTACACATATATGACCCTAAAACAAAGAGTTACACAAGTGTTTAGATTTTAATTATTTTTTTGCAACACCGTGCTTAAAAAAACATTCCACCACCACAAAATTGAGAGGAAATCAATTCATCTGGGGAGAATTTTTGAGATCACAAGGGCCAAAGATACTAAACCAAGCAGAGAGAAAAACAGGTATAATACAATTAGTACATAAATATTGGTATATTGCCATTTTCAGACCATCATAATAAATTTTAAAGATTCTTAATCAGTGTAACTGAATTGTTGATAATGTGCAATAAAATATAAAGTAAACTGCTGCTCAGGCTATCCAAAAACATCTCCTCCCCTCATTTTTCCCATACCCTGGCCTTGCTTACATTCCTGTATGCATCAGCAGACTGGATTTGGGATTGAGAGATTCAGACCAAATTGAAACATGGCAGGTCCTTTGACTTTAGGTTATGCTCTAACATGTACCTTCATCCTTACAGAACTGCATGCTAAGAGTGTCTTCATTCACC
>VYZP01058456.1:1119-19010 GCA_013400635.1 Hypocryptadius cinnamomeus
ATAACCTAAGATCAGACATTAATCATTTGCTAAACTGAGCTGAAAATCTCTTGACAATGGGGACCAGAAAAAAACCTTCTTATCAGTGATTAGAGAAATGAGAGGTATTTCAACAGGGGACCAGGTCAAACATCTTAAAAGATCTAAACCTAAGACTAAAAAAATTTGGAAACAGAGAGAAGGGAAAACATGCAGGCTCTCTCTGTTTTGTGCAACTGCGTATTTCTGAGTTAGCCAAGTAAAGGATGATTGTCCTCTCTAAATCCTCTCCAAAACTGTCCCATACCTGTACAGCTGCCTGACTCAGTTCTCATCTATCTGCCTCTCCCTCCTAACAACAACAACAACAAAGAAAAAAAAAAAAAAAAAAGAAAACAAAAGAAAAAATTAAAAATTTAAGCTATTGACACTAAAGAAGAATTCCTCTAAGGACCATAATCCAGCTGGGTTGCAAGATCCCATTCTTGAAAACGGCAACAGAGACCATACGTACAAGACATGCCAGAAATCACATGGAAGAGAGACAACAGAACAAACGCTTTCTAACTAAAAAAACCTTGACAGTCAGTATGAAGGAAGACTGGGCCACAGGGTGGAACAGGTACTTCTTTAGCTGGCAAGTCATATACCTTTAAGTAAACAACATGCTAAGAATATTAGTGATCTCTCTTCTAGTTTGTCTTTCTGCAGCAAGGAAAAATAACCTGCCTTATTGTTG
Organism: Hypocryptadius cinnamomeus; assembly: GCA_013400635.1. Taxonomy (NCBI): domain Eukaryota; kingdom Metazoa; phylum Chordata; class Aves; order Passeriformes; family Zosteropidae; genus Hypocryptadius; species Hypocryptadius cinnamomeus. Next base: position 1,838 of record VYZP01058456.1, read on the forward strand.
GGACTAGAGCACTGGATTAATTTACTGCTTTACAACAGGGACACTGCTGTAAGAAAAATATAACTGGGAGCATCAGAGTTCCACCCTCTCTCGCAAATGGAAACCATCTTGAACCTCATTACAAATGCATTTATCAATTGTGAGCTCTCCAAGTCTCCATTTTCAACGCTTCCTTGAATGTACACGCACTGACTGTTGCAGCTGGCAATGCTGTTTGACTTTGCAGGTTTTGTGCTCTGGCTAATTGGCCCTTCAGAGATGGTTCGTCCTGATATGGAATGGCAAAAAATTAAGCCTGATGAAAATTGAAAACTCTATGACATGTAGGTAGGGAGAATATATTTTCCATGTATGCCAGACATCAATTGCACTGTACTTAAGCAACATTTTGCTCACAAATTCAAGGGAGACACACATTTTGCTCACAAATTCAAGTGATGTAATGTTGCCACCGTCTGGCCCCTCTCGTAACAGCACAACACCCCAAAAGTACTACAATATTCAAATGCTCACACTACATCAAATGTTTTGGCTTTGACAAAAGGCATAAAAAACCCAAAACCCAACAAACATACCAGCCATCTTTCATATTCCTCCATAGCCTTTTCACTTTTTTCTTCCTTCTTTGCCTGTTGCATTTCTCGCTTTCTTTTCTCTAGGAACTTTTCTACTTTCTTCTTTTTTATATATTCTTCCTTCTTTTCATTCCTGCATTGTGAGAGGGAAGAGCAAGAGGTCATCATGTAGAGACCAAAAGCTGCATCTGTGACCACTTAAGTAAATTGAGCCAAAATACGTATTTAACACTTTAAATAAAAGATCGAGAATATGTATTTAAAATCTTCCATGTCCATTTTTATATGTCACCAAGGTATAAATCAATCTACTACTCTATCTATTATGGCATCACCTTTTCTGTACTTTTTTGTCCCTTACTTAGTATAATAAAAAACAAAACATTCTGAACTTCTGTAGGTAACTGTAAGTTGTGCATTGTCTGTGAAAATTCTTGGCTTGTAAAACTAATATAGAATATCTCCAGCAGATACATCTCATTTCCTTCTTCCTACATCTGCATTCCTACATCGTAGTCCATGAAACTTCAAAGGTTTACCTTCCTTCCTATGGCTTAGTAATGAAGCATGAGAATAACCACATAAGACACAATACTACTACTCAATGAATTTTATCATTTGCAGTATCTCTGCCTGGGCTTAGTTAATATCCTCTTGGGGAGGAAAGCAACTAAATTAATAAACTGAAGGGAGCTGCACAGCTGGTTTGCACTGTTAGACTTTGTCTCCATTGGGAATGAAGAGTCTGATCCCAAGCATTCCATTGTCTTCCAATTACAAGCACATCAAACATTCACAGAAGACCTATTACATTTATAAGCAAGGATTTTGGAAGCTACGATATAGCAAATGCAGTGGAGAAGTACCATTTTTCAACTGCTGATACACTGACTCTCCTCTTCTCTGCAACTAGGTCCTCTTCTATCTTCTTCCTCATTCTTTCAGACTGTTTTTCCTTCCTGCTTTGCTCTCTTAAATATTCAATTTTTCTTTCTTTCCATTTTTTGAATGCCTAAAGACAACCACAGAACCATGAAAAATTTTACCTCTCACATTTCTGTCAATACTCCACTAGTCTGATCTGCATTATTATTTTTTGTAATTTCTACACATTCTAATTTTAGTATATTTGCTTGTAGAATTGCTCAGAAGTGGGTATCACTACACCTACAAAGAATCTTATTTTTCCACTAGGTAATGCTAATGTATTTGTATGAAGTTTATTTTATGCTCAGTTAATACACTCCAAATATAGAATCCTGTTTGTCTGCAAGTATTACCACTACATATTTCTTACAGAACAAAACCTAATACAAGCTTCCTTCAAAAACTAAGCATGTCTAGATTTAAGATTCTAGTTCATTTCCATCTCTTGCTGGATTAATCAAAATTATTTTTACCATCTCCTGAACCACAATCAAATACACACTTAGGTACATATTTCACATCACCGCTTGTGCTGCTTCTGTTTTTTCCTTATTCTGTTCTGCTGGTTTCTTTTCCTCAAGTTCCTCACGCTTTTTTTTTTCGCTTAACTTCCTTGCTTCTTTCTCTTTCTTTTTTTTCCAGGCTTCATAACATGCAATTGATTCTTCTCTTTTAAGTGCTTCTTTCTAGATTGGAAAAAAAAGTCTACATTTAAATCAATTTCAGTATAAAATTCCAAGTGAAATAGTAAGCTTTAAACTTATTACTAAATGAAGCAATAAAGAAACAGACATTGATTTGCTGACAACATTGCAAGTATTACAATTAAATTTTAAGCATATATAGGGTTATTTTCTATGCCCATTTTTAATTTACTTGAATGAGACTAACTGCTCCCACAAAATATGTGTAGAAGGATATGAAATGCATGTTAAGTGCTTAGAAGTGAAACATTAAATAGTCAAAAGTCAAATCAAAGAATGTGCATGATACTATTCAAGCCAGAGCCCTCTCTAGGTAAGCATCTCTTGAGGCAGGGAGTGAATGCATGTTCTCATGCACAAAACAAAACTTAGCACCTTAGGAGTTGAGCATCCCAAGGTCTTTGTAAATTAACTCAAAAATTAACCTAGGAAGCATATTTCTAACACACCTTATGTAAATGTGTAGGGAAGCATTGGATGGACACTGCTTACCACAACCCTAACAAGCAGGACTTGCCATTCATTGATTCACATCACCTTGTGCTATTTGGAGAAAACCAGATACCTTGCAACAGCAGAGGAATGCACTTAGGCAGGAAGAACACTTCAAAGAGTCACAGTTGGTCAACTTCTCTTTAAACAACTATGTAAACAAACCTGTTCAGTATTGTTCCTTAGAATTTCAGCTTTTTCCTTTTCACTTCTCTTTAATTCCAGTAGAAGGAGCTTTTTCCTTTCCAACCAGTTCTGTAAGAAACATTAAAATATTTTGCAAGTCCTTTTAAGGTGTAAGTAAAGAACAGCACCATTATAATGACCACCAAAATTACTCTCAATTTTTCCACATGCTAGTTAAATAAGCATCCCACATGGAAAACTAAGATGTCATCACACAAACATTGTGATCAAAAAAATTTAAGGTTCTAAAATCACAGCTACAAAATCTAAAAAAGCTCAAAGATCTTTCAAAAAGCATCTTCCTAGAAACACCAACAAAAATGTCACCATTAATCAAAATTAAACAGAAGACTGTAATAAAGGTTCTTATTACTTGGTATATAGGAATATTATTTCCATTTGTTGTGTCTCTTGAAAATACATACAATTAAAGAGAATAAAATCCTGCTGGGAAAAGTGAGACTTCAGGCAGCCATAAAAGGTTATGAGCCATCTGCAGAATCAGGCTTAAATTTTCAAGAATTAACTGTATATTTGGTATGCAGCTCAAAGATAATAGTGTCCTAAATGAAGACTATTCTACCTTCAAAAACTGTGGAGACAATATAAACATGGATTTGAGGGTCTAAAATTTGTTTTAAGACCATAACAAGTATTAAAAGCACATACCAATATAAATGGTGCCTGTTAATGAGAGTCGTTCTCAAACAGATTACCAAAAATTTGTTTAAACCGAGAAAATAATTGTTGTGAAATTCGACAAGGAATTTACATACATTATTCTTCTGGAAAGAGTATAATATTTGTTATCACTTTTCCTGAACGCCATTTGAATAGAACTTATCAGGGAAAAAACCAAACAGCAGTAAGTAGACACTTATGTTAAGGATGAAGTAGAAATAATGGAAAATATGTGCCTAAAAATAGTATAAAACAATAAATTATGAACCACATAAAAACAATACGTCCCTTTCATTTAGCTTTTTGTTCATAATATGAGGAAAAGGCATAGCCAGCAGAATAAAAAATATTACTACACCTGTAAGACAATGAAAGAAATATAGTAAAAAATATTGATTTCAAGAAAATATGAGGTCTTGACCCCTGTATCAGGACCTTTATATACATAATTTTGTTTGTTGGTTTGTTCATTTTTAAAATCTACCTGATAAACAGCTTCCCTTAAATTATCTACTTTGCTGAATTCTGGACTTTTCTTCTGCATGCATTTATCCTCCAACACCTTCAATGATCCCAGATACTGAGATGAAACAGGTGAAGCTGATGGAACAGCTTTCCCCTTTCTCTTTAAATGCACAGAAGTTGTAGACCTAAGAAAATACCAGAACACAAACTCATTAATGACCTTTCCTTTTACTGCAGCCATACAGTAGTATCAGCTGGGTATGAGGAGTGTTCCTCTTATTTCAGTGCACACTAAAGGTTACTGTGGTTTGTTTTTTTATATGCACTTGACTGGGGACTGGGGAAAGGAAAAGGAGAAAGAACTTACCTCTTGTAAATTTACAAATTACTTACACTTTCATCTAAGAAACAGCTTAGAGCCTGTAAAGACTCCAGTAACACACTCATCACAGACAATGGCAAAAGATCTGGGAGTCTGAGCTGACCTAAACCTGAGCAAGGGTCATAACAACATGCCACATGCACTAAACTGTTTTCCACAGATGGTCAGAGGTTGTCAGCAGCAAAGACAATGCTGACAGAAAACAAGAGGGAAGCAGAATTTTCAGGGCACTCACAGGCATCTTAAATGGCTCAGAACAATGCTTGGCACTCTTTCCTTACCTGTCAGATAAAGAAGCTTTTGGGTTTTGTAGAACTCGCTCCTTTGTTTCACTTAGTTTCTAAGAAACACAGAGGAAAAGTAAAGTTATAGTCTCTTAAGCAACAGATCAGGATGAAACAGGTTTTTACAAGCTAACAAGGACACTGAGAATTGGATTCAGCCCTTACGAGTTCCTTCCAAGTCAAGATATTCCATGGTCTCATGATGTTATAAAAACAGGCAAGAAAGAGACCCTAATAAAGAGAGGGTATAGTACAGGATAAGACAGTAAGGAGAGAAAAAAACCAAAAAAACAAAACAAAGAAAGCCCCCAAACCAACCAACCAGCCAACCAAGCAACCAAACTTTCACAATGCCTGTATCATTTTGGAATGGCAAGCTAGGAATGTTCATTGGTATTACGTAAAAATACAGTCAATAGTTTAGAAATAATAAAAAGTAAAAAGAACACATCTGGTTTATTCTATCAAACACTCTTTTAAGTCTTTTGAATACTTAGCTTTCATAATTACACGTAGCTACATTCTTTTTAGGATAAAGAGTAGAGTATTTTGCACCCTATCCATTATTCAGGTCACACATGGATCCCATCCTCTGCCAACACACACTGCTCACTGCTATTCAGCTATCCTCACAACAGACATTTGACATTTTCACTTCGAGAAGGGTACTTTCTTTAGGCTGGAAAACACATTTCAATACCTTTATCTGACTTCAATAATTTGTGGAAAAGGTATTCCTTACATCTTTCATAAAGCTATACGGAATTTATAAAAGCCTTGGCTCTAACCCAGATATAAATTGTCAGCTTTACACACAGTGTTCTACACACTTAAGATACCAAGGATAACTTTACAAAACTCTTCATTGTTCTAGGACATTGTTCCAAACAGTGGTAAACTGTGTATGAGGAATACCTTGACAGAGTTCTTGGATGTGTTTTTTGCCTCCCCATGCTCAGATTGATCATTCACTGACACCTCCTGCATTGTATCAGCTATTTTTTGCTCTTCTGTTATTTTCATCATTCCATCTGAACTGTCAACAGAAGGGGATTTCCTACCATTGTCCTCCAGTTTCAAGTCACTGATGCTGACAGTCTTCTGGTCTTGATCTAAAGGGAGATAAAGGATTGAGAGGACACATGTGTTGTTACTAAATTTTATAAAGTATAATGTACNAATGGAGAAAAAAGATTGAGAAGACACATTAACAAGAACTTCGTTGTTTTTGAGTATTGTTTTTTCTATACAAAATGTAGTTCTAGAAAAACCATCCAGCTATGAAGGTTGTTACTAAATTTTATAAAGTATAATGTACTTTCTGTATGCCTCTTTCTAAGAACTGTATACAAATAAGAGCAGTATTCACTTCTATTTTCATGTAAGACCGGAGTAGCAACTGAAGCTTGAACTAATGTTAGAGAATGCCAGAGCAAGACAAGGGGAAAACTTTCCATCTGCCTTACATGGCTCTAGTGCTGAAACCAAAAGCAAGAGTCATTGCAGTCACAGCAAGAGCTCTTCTGACATCTAGCAAACTTCTAATGAAGTATGCCAGTTACCACTCTGGGTAACAAGTACTGCTTTCATTGAGGAGTGTTCTTCAGGGGTGTGGGACACACGAGGGGATAACTGAAAAATTCCACAGTGGAGATTTAAAGAGAACATCACCTCAATCTCAATGTATGCCTAAATAATGAATATGTTATTTATGAAACACATTATTAATAAGACTTAAAAAACATTTTCATCAGATTTCAACTGCCAGTAATGCAGAGATCTAAATTTGTAAAACAATTCAGACAGAAACCAAAAAATGCCTGAGTAAAACCAAATCAGATATCGTTTACAAATTTCTGATGGAATTCTTTAGAAAAATAGATTTTTTTGGATGACGAATTAACTCCAAATCACCTGAAGAAACATCAATGACCATAACTGAAGAAATTTATCTGAAATTTACCCTAAATTTACAGTGATGAAGGTAAGTTCAAGGTAACAAGAATTATTAATTTACTGAATTTTAACCAATACTGCAGTGTGTCACTGCACTACTTTGATTCACATGAAGAAAACGAGTAGTTCAACTTCTTTTGAAGTTGAAAAGAAGTGTGCCAGTCTAAAACTACAGAGGCACGCCAGCCAGGAAGGAGAGGTGTCTGCACATACCTTGTCTTCAAATACCTTTAATGGCACTTTGGTGCCATCATGTGGAAAGGAAAAATGAAGCTGATATCTTTAATCATGCTCTACCAATTTCAAAGTTGCAATCTTCCATAACACGTAATGACCAGCCATAAACTTATCTCCACATCAAACAGGACAAATTCCCGTCATATTAGGAATTCCATAAAAAATACTCTTTTAACACATATAGTTGATTAGCAGAATTCCAAATTCTGCATTGCATAGTAAAAATGAATTAGCTATTCTTATACTGAAGCATTCAAGTTTGGGGGGGTTTATGTGTTTGACTGTACATCCAAACTGTGTCAGTGGACACTGTGTGAATACAGCTTTCTGTGCCATGCACAAACTGAGGAGGCATCTTGGCAGCGCCCCCACACCTTCCATGCACATGCACTGGTGGAGACTTTAGGGACCTAAACAGCTGGTTTTCATCTTCTGAAAGTAAAAGGCAAACAGGAACCTCCTGCTTTTGGCCCACACCGGTCCAGTTTATCCCCTGGCAGATAGAGTTTGTGTATCTTTAGAAGCTTTGGCTGCGAGCCAAAGCAGATGATCGTTAACACAGAAAATAACCCAAATTAAAACACTTTAAACTGTTTTAGACTTTTTTTAGTCATCACTTTCACCATTATCACACAGTACTTCTTCATTATTTTTTCTGTCATTATCCTCATTTTTTCCTTCCAAAACATCCTTCTTCGCCCTCTTTTCTGCCATTCTGTATGTGCTCACCTTCTAAAACCATTGTTTGCTGAAGCTTCTTTTCATGAAAGGATAAACTCAAGTCATCAGCAGCTTCATTTTCCAAATCTACTGCTTTTTGTAAAGCATCATCATTCAAGAGAGGACTCCCAGCAACAGATCTCCCAGTGCTTGTAGAACCTGAATTACTTTCAGCAAGTTCTTTCCCAATACCTGCAAAGAGCACATAACCAACTTTTATTTGATACAAGTGGGAAAAAATGCAACACAGAACCTGTATCTTTTATAACTTAACACTATTTTTCATGTACCACCCTCCCGATTTAAGTTTCTGAGCATTTCTCTTTCTGTGCCTCTGATCTCTGCAAAGCCACCAAACTACAGCCTTATTCTACTTCCTTTCCTGTCATCTATTTTCATGGACCCAATCCAAAGAAAAATATTCACTCATTAATTATTTTCTGCCATGCAATTTAAAGTCCTTCTGAAAAAAAAGTCTCAATGCTATGGAAAGTGGAAGCAAGTCATCAACAACAAAGCTGAGCACATTTGGTATTAGAACCCATCCTCCCTTCCCTTCACTTCTGCCCCATTTAAAGTCTTCTAGAAGATACTCAAAAGAAGTATCTTCTACAATGCCAAGGTTCACGTGTTTACCAAAAATATTTATCTTCCTCAAGCCTGTTATTGCTAATTGACCTAATTTTGGAGCTCAAATGCTTGAGCAAGGTGACAAAACAATGTCATGATAGTAGAGTAATGCATTTATTGCTGGAGAGCTTTTTCTCCTAATTCTTGTCCACAAAGGGAAATCAAAGCATCCCACAAACTGTTAAAAGATGTTTCAGGTGAGAATGAAAAACAGGCCACAGAGAAAGTCCTTTTAAAAATACATGATCGTATTCCTGCTTTCCTTAACATTTAGTGCCATACCAGCAGGAAGAAGAGTCATTTGGCCAATCTGGTTAGACTAAGCAAAAACATTAGCAAACATCAAATGCATCCTGCTCCAAGAAAACAGCCAGATCAAACTTATTTCTGGTTTATGTAGTCTGCCAGGGAAGTCTGTCCTGCAGCCCTTATTCACTGATTGTCCAGACTGGGAAACCAATAAGAAAAAAACACTGCCTTTCTCTCTGCCCATGTCCACTTTCATTTACAGTACTGTGCACTGCTGTCTCATCCAGGTGCCATTTAAACAAGACGGCTAGGGAGCAGAACTGGGGACCACAATGGTAGGGACCAGTATAGACTGTGTGGTGTAGCAGGCTGGCACCTCTGCTGATTTCATTGGGAATTCTGCTGCTAACTTGTCAGAGGAGGACAGTGCTTTAGAAGTTGCTAAAAAATGAAGTCTTGGAACACTAAATCATACTGACACATAAAGATTGTCTAGGATGTAGTAATGAGTTAAGAAAGGAAGAACATAAGGAAAAATATATCATTTTGTTTTACCATTTAACATGCCATCTTCATCACTTTCAAAGTCGTCTGGATATTCATCTTTTTCCTTGCTTGTTGCATGATCAGAAATTGCTTCCTGTAGCCCATCCTGAAATGGCATCATTGTAAAATAACTTTTACAAAAAAGGGAGGACTCATTTGTTCAAGTTCAGCACTAATTCTCCCCTCCCACACATATGTAAGCAAAACTGAGCAACAGAGATAAGCCCAATTAACTGACACTAATGCTGAAGCATAGTGTATCCATTTTATCTCCATTCCCCTAACATATCTGCAACAAAAAAAGTCCCCGAATCTCCATGTATTTATTTATATTTCTTCTTCATAAGAAACCTATCTTGCAAAGCCCTTTTTTGTTTCTGGGCACTTAGGATGCACTATCATGTGACACTTCTTTTGTATGTTTTGATCGGGAAGAGCACAAGAGGAGGGTCGATAAGAGCAGGTGCTGCACGACAGGAGCCTGAAGCAGGTGGCAGGTCCAAACCAATTCACGTATTTTGGACACTCTGCTGCAGGACATCACGAACACAATACATTTACATGAATCTGAAGGGCACTGGCCTTAATTACAGATTGTAAACCCATAAAGAAACGCACCCTGAGCCACAAACCACGAGGAGCAGCGGCTCGTCAGGGGCCTTGGGCGCCTCCCGAGGCACCTGCTGGTGACGGGTCTGCTCCTCCAGCCCGGCGGTCAGGGCCGGGGCACCGGGATGCTCCTCCAGCCCGGCGGTCAGGGCCGGGGTACCGGGCCGCTCCTCCAGCCCGGCGGTCAGGGCCGGGGCACCGGGCTGCTCCCAGCCTCGGCACGGGGCGCAGCTCCCGCTGTCCTCACCGCGGGCAGCCTGCTTGCCCGCTTCCATTTCCTAAGCAACGCGGGGTTTTGCGCGTGTGCTGCCTGTAACAGAGAATTAATGTATTCCCAAAGGTAGAAACCTGCTCGCAGGCCCCGTTCCCCAGCGTCGGCATTCCCCTTCCCCTGCTCCTGCCCTGCCCCGGCCGCCGCCGCTCACCTGCAGCCCGCAGTCGGCGGTGCCTCCCCCCGCCATGGCGGAGATGTCTCGCTGCCGCCTCGCAGCGCCCGCAGCCGTCGCCGAGTCCTCCGAGAGCCCTGGCACAGAGCCTCGGGAAAAATCCCCGGCGGAGAGCCCCGGGAAGGAGCTCCGGGCAAGAGCCGCGGGCCGAACCCGCTCGGTCCCGCCCGGTCTCCCGGCAACGGCCGCGCCGGAGATCGCCTTCATTAGTCGGGAATCGCCTCACGTCGCGGCAGAGCCACTTCCTCAGCCGGGCCTAAGCCGCGCTGCCAGGATTTATTATCGATGCCCGTACTCTGCTAGGATTTATTATCGATGTCCCTATCCTGAAAATAACCCCGTTCCCACAAGGCGCGCATCCATACATCCATGACACTCGTACCAAGGCTGACGTACGTTCGTCAGCCCCACTCTTGCACTCAGGTATTGTCCAAAACCTTCCTACTTGGGATGTGAGCACTTTCCAAAAGAAACATACTCATTTTAGTGCTTTCTGGAATGCAGGTCTCATAGCACCTGTGTGTTAGTTTAAATCAGATTTTAGGCATGGAGAAATTACAGTGGCATAGAAGTAAATCACCTGGTGCTTACACCTGCTAATACTCCAATTTTTATTTCCTCAAAGGGTGGTTCTGCAATTCACCTGGCAAGCACCAGCCCCTCAGTGACCAGACACCTTGTCAAGCAGCACACATCCCTGCAGAGCTGGTGTCCTTAGAGGTGTCCTAGAGGTCATCTGGTGTCCTAGAGGTCATCTGTCCTCTCTGTGGGCCACGATGAAGGCACCTGAATCCCCAGGTGCTCTGGGAACACCAATCCCATGCCTCAAAGGAAAGCTGTCCACTTCAGGACCATTTACAGGTACAGACATTTCTGTTCTTCCTCCTGTTTAAATGCTTCTGATCTCGCCTTTCTAAAATAAGACTAGTGCTCCAGTTGTCTTAGTGATAACAAAGAACTTCTGACATGTTCTCTCTATACTGGTGTTATATTTATTTATATTAACATTCCCCAAAATGCATTGCATTTTTGTAAGTTGTGCAGAAGAAAATCTCTCTGACAGAAACAGGGAGAGATTATGTGGGACAGAGCCCAGAGCCTTAGGACTTGTTTTCCTCTTGTTTATTTATGTAGAGTTATATTTTAAAAGCAATGCAGTTATGCAAAGGCCACAATGCACCTGGGGCCCCAGAGGCCCCAGGTGCCTTGAGTTCTAACAAGTAACCTTGGATTCAAACTAACAATTATTTGCCAGTGATTAATCGATATTTAGGTATAATCTGTAAGCAGCTCCTTTCTTTGTTTACCTGTATTTATTTGTGGCCAAATAATGCTTGATCTGCTGACTAATCATGGCATTTATTAAGAGTTATGCTTGATGCACAATTTTTTTTTCCTATATTTTCTTCACATGTGAAAGCCTTAAATTTAAATCTGTGCTATTCCATCTCTCTGTGAAGGTGAAAGGTGAAACTCAACATACTCGTTAAGAATTTTAAAAGGAAGAAAGAAGAAATGCATATATTCTTTCTCTAATAATGTTAGAGATTGCTGTTGAGGGCTAAATTACATATCCCTGTTACAAACCACTGAGATGCACATTTTATTGAATTCCAAAAGGTGGCAGCAAAATATTCTAAAATTGAACAATTGGTTCTTTTTTCCCAAATGTCCAGTTTATTCTAGTTTCTTTTATATTGTTGGCAATGTTTATGGGTTTTTTTGAGAGAGACTATATTCATTTAGCATTGCATACACTGTAGAGAAGGAAGATTCAGTTTAAATTATTGTGTTATTTACATGAGTCAGACAACGAGTCCTCGTATCACCTGTATTATTAAATATTCAATGCACTGAGTTGGTTGGATGCAGGAAAAAAATATCAATACTGTCATCACTGAAGAACTCAAAATGTGTGAAGATGTTTTTGTCAAAACACATGAACATCAGGTCTGCATTTTCCAGTCTTACCTGAGGCAAAAATCCCATTGAAACCCACTGAGGTGGATGGGCCTTAAGCCTAAATATGAATCTAGTGCTCTGGGTATAAGAGACTTACTTAAAAAAACCCATGCACAACAACAAAAATAATAAAAACCCACAAACAAACGAAACACAAGCCCTGACCAACCAAAAAAACAAAACCCCAAACATGGAGGTTTATTGAGGACAAAACCCAGAATATTTTATGGCATGAAAATGAACATTAACATCTGCTTTTTAATTAGAAACTGATTAATATATCACAAATATAAACTGTACAACTTTTTCTCTTGAGTAGACATGGAGTATTGCGAATAAGGCTTTAAGTGATCCCAGCAATTATATTAAATTGGATAAAATAAACTTAGAGGTAACATTTTATTCTGCTGACTAAATGTGTGTGAGTCTCTGCCATGCCCAGAGCCTTAAAAAAAAGCACTTTTAAAAACAAGCATCATGATGCAGTGCGATTACCATCTGCAGGAATGATGTTATATTCAGAAAGCAGTCAAGTATGATGAGATTTTTGGATGGCTAGCTTATATGCATATAAACAACTTCCGTAAGTGGTTTTTTTTATCAGTATGTCTAGAGTTTGTAAGACAGGTTTTGGGATTCCTTCTGAACGCATGACACATAGATCAAGTCAAAATATGTAAAACCTCTTACTGGAGGGAAATGTTGTTCTGCTTGCTTAGGTTTTCCTTCCCAAAGTCAAAAGTTACACTTGAAAGGAAATTTAATGCCATGACAAACTCTCTGAGTTGGTGTACATTCCAGTAGAACGTGATTTTTGTGTTGGTTGCCAGGGTCTTGGCTCATAATTGACTATTCCTGTTCTTGACATCAGTGGGAATTACACATCATCTATAAGTGCATCTGGCTCTTGGCCCTTGCACATGTATTTTTTTTAGCAGAGTAACAAGTAGCTTCAATTCTAAGCAACAAAGAGCTCTTCTATCTAGGGGTCACCATCACAGACATTCTTAAGTACAAACATTACAAATTATTATTCTCACATTTTCCTCCCAGTTCATATGAAATAGTCTATTACAATGTGCCATATTTTGCTGGGCTATGCCTGTCCTGCTGAAATACACTGTTCTTCTGCTTGTCTTGAAATAAAACCAGAAATATAATCAGCTTTGAGCATCAGATGGAAATCCTCATTGTCATCAAATTCAACCTCTCACTTTTATATCTTGACCTGACTTGTAAGTCGATAGAGAAGATGCTGTCAGGGTAAGAAGGTATGCAACCTTGACTTAGTAGAATGTTGTTCTCAGGCATTCAGCCAGGAAAGTTGAATTGGATAACATTAATACATACAAAAACATAGACATTGAAGGAACAGACTGCAAAAATGGAGCAAAAAAAAAAAGGAATAAACTAGGATGAATAATTTCACAACTACATCACTTACATGGCAGTTTATGAATGCATGGGTTCTGGACTGGTTAATTTATTCCTGAACATTAGACTTAGAAGCAGCAGATGGAGGTAGATAAAGCAAAAAAAAAAAAAAAAAGGTATCCTTGACTTTCTAAAGTTATTTTAGGCTTTATTTTTTTAAGATGTCTTTTTTTGTAAATAGTACTTGATGTGATTTTAAGGAAAAGCATTGGAACACAGAGGAATGAAGCAGCTGTCTCGGTGTTGTGGTTGGTCATAGTAACAAGGCAATGAACTTTTCAAACAGACAAAGCTTGTTTGTGTTGGTGACAGCAGATTAGACTTCCTGTAAGGGGAGTCAGAAAATGCAAACCTTTTCACATGAAGTGGAGTCATTTTGTGTGCAAATGACTCAAGCTACTGCTGTTGATTGTATATGGATACATTCTTTTTAAGTCTTGCAGCTGTGAGCTCCGGTTAAATAAACACCTTTGAGAGAAACCTTGCAGGCCTGCAATTGCTTAAAAACATCTCTCACTCTTGAAATATCTCTATGTCTAATGTTGTATTACTGCTGTCAGGAGAAGACAACAGCTGTTAAGTGCTGAGTAGTAACTCACTTTAATGCTGTGGCACATTTCACAGAGAGAGGAGCCACGCTTGTCAGATTATCACCTGCGCATTTGAGAAGTGTCAGGGCTCCAAGCTGCTGGCACCTGAAGGATCACCAGAGAGCCAGAGACAGGACCTTAGGTTAAAGACTTGCACAATGTCCTGCAAACTTCCAGCCCCAAGGGAGGAGAAGTCTGACATCATAAAAATTAATCAGAGAAAATGGATGCAGTAAAAGGCCAAGTTAAATTGCTTTGTGGTTAGAAAGATTGGCTGGCTAATTCTCATTGACAATAAAAATGGCTTCTTCTGCTCTTTACATCTATATTCCTCCCTTGTCTCCTTTTAATTTTTGGTGCTATTCTAGTTGCACTATGACAGGAAGATTTAAAGGAGAATAAAACTGCCAGGTCTGATTTTTCTACCATTAGCCTAATGAAAATAGAGCTTTACAGTACAAGTAGCTTCAGCAAGTAAAGATGAATGATTACCTTACTCCAGTGTAGCAAAATAAAGGCCCATTGGAAACACACTGAATGTATCACTTAATCTTTTTAGATTTATAACTGACCATATGAGATATTATCTTTTTATATCTTTTGAATGTATTGATTTGTCTATCAGTACACCTTCCATATCTGGGCACTTCCTTGTCTTGAAGGGAGTTATCAGCTTTCCCTGCCAGACTGCTGTGACAGAATTATTATTCCCATTTTGTATATGTAGAGAGAAGACTCAAAAGCTATGCTAGTAACACAAAGGCATGCAACAATTCTATGGTGGTGTAACTGTGCAGGATTTCTATCATGCCTATTTTGCACTAACTTATACTCTTAACCAGTGCAGAAAATTCAGACATCACATGATGTCTTGTACCCATTAGAGGCAGTGAGGCAGAGGATGCAAAAGAATCTCAAGAACATCAGTGGTATTTCAGTGCTTGATAAAAGGTTTAGGCATTTGCTAATAGCTGCCCTTCGTGGTTCTCTTTTTTTTTAGTAAAACAGCTGTTGGAGAGCATTTTGTTTTCAGCTTATACTGGAGACAAGGTAAAATTCTAAGATAACGTAGCAGAAAAAGCTATAACATCAGACCCACACCTGAACAAATATATAGACAAGTGTAGTATTTAGTTGGGCATTTTCTGTTTTTTCTCTAGCTCATAAATGAGTAGGTTACTATTATCTCATAGATTGGAGCCCTGGTTTCCTTATCTTCAGATTCACTGTACTCAGCTGCTCCTTTAAAGAGAGTGGTCGGAAGGGAACACACTTACACACCCTTTAGCCCTTTCTAGGCCATCCAAGATGTCCACTGCTCAGGGTCAGGGCTGCAGATTGAGCTCCACACTGGTAACACCAGGGAAACCTGCAAAATACAAGCTCCAGATTTTGTGCAGTTCCTATGGAGACCATGATACATTAGGATATTTTTATTGTGGATTAAAGATTATATTGACTTTCCCACTATTAATATTTCTGTGTACTCTTATGTCATCTCTGCAAGGGCTATGGAAAGAACATTTCATTCGGACTTGTGAATGGAAAGCGTTGATTAATCCCAGCACTTGGAAACAAATAATCCAAGTTAGTAATCTGGAACATTAAAGCAAACTCTGTATTTGCAAAGGAAGTTTAACAGTTCATCTTTTCTTGTTCTCCATGTTTCCTTCCTTCCGTCTTGTGACTTAGTTTATTGCTCCTGCAACTGATTTGAAATTTTGCAGCTGCTGAGATGACTTGGCTTCAGTTTAACAGCAAATGTCATCAACCCAAATCTGGGCTTTGTGTGATCTTTCTTTCCATTTCCTATTTCTTTTCGAATTGATTAGTTGCCAGTTTAGGGGATTATCTAAAGCTACCCTAAGACTGGTTGCCTATGCCAGGGCTCTTCAGCCTGTTTTGTCAGAGGAAAATCCTAAACAAAACTAATGGGCATGCCAGAAACATGTGAAGGGTGGGAGAGGGTCTGAGTGTCAAGAGGGTCTCTTGTGTAGTGCTGGAGGGAGTCAGAGAGAAAGAGGCATCATCCTAGTGCAGCTGGGCTGAACATGGTGAGAAGGAGACAGTGCAGAGCGGTGAAAAGGGCTAACTGAGCTTTTGTGTCAGAGTGTTTTTGACTGTGTACTCTTCAGGAATGGTGATTCCTCTTAAGTACATTTTGTGCACACATAGCGTGAAATTGTTTTCAGCTACATAGGTCCACCCAGTCTGTTTGGGGAAGTGGGAAGGAGAGCTGTTCCACTTCAGGACTGTAGGATCACACTAACAGCTGTGCTGTTTCCATTCCTGAACTAAACTCAGCCATAGTGCTGGTATCCCTTGCCACCAATACCTCGTGCCATTGAGATATGTTCTCAATGTCTGAGGTGCATGCAGACATTTCTAGGTACAAACCCAGCCACTGAAGCACTGCAGAAAAAGATTAATACTTGAAATTTTTATTTAAAAACCGATTCTGGAAAATAATTTGTAAAATGAGCTTTCATCACCTATTTAATTCCTTTCTTAGTACCAGTGCTTGAAACTTCAAAGGGACAGTGGCTGATGCTGAATCACAGAATCCCGGAATGGTTTGGATTGGAAGGGACCTGAAAGATCATCTCATTCCAACGCCCTGTCTGTGGGCAAGGACATCTTCCACTAGACCAGGCAACTCAAAGCCCCATCCCACCCAGCCTTGAATGCTTCTGGGCATGGGGCATCCACAACTTCTCCAGGCAACCCTTTCCTGAAGTTAAAACTTACTATTTAAATCAAGGTGTTTAAAAATTGCTTGCAGCCTCACAAGCAGCCCATGCATATGTGTGCGTGTGTTTATACAACAAAATCTACCTGAGCACCTGAGGGCCTACCTGTCTTCTTGGTCACTGACTGTCTATGTTGAAAAAAGGAATGCTTCATGAGAGGAACCAGCATGATCCTTTTCATCTATTGCCTATCAATTATCCATAGCACAGCAACTGCACTTCCCATCAATGGCATTTTCTGAAGCTTTATAGTTCTATAACATTGGCAAGCTTTAAATGCAAAATTAACAGTCAGCATCAACAAAGCAAAATGTATTTACCCAGCTGCTGAGAATATTTTCCTGATAA
>VYZP01058460.1:2541-14533 GCA_013400635.1 Hypocryptadius cinnamomeus
TGCCTGTCTCTTCCCAGAATCAATGATCCAGGATCACCTATGCTCACTACAGCCTTTGGGTAAATGAAATTACAGAGAAGGGGCCCTTCCTGCACTTTAGCACAAGAGAACCTGAAGCTGACGAAACACTGCATCTCTGCTTGTGTTCCTACCATATTCCATGTGCAATATTTACATCTTGTTAACAGCAAAACTGAATTACTGCTATATACAATTATGTTTCATGACACCTGTCTTCATTTCCAACAGTCTCCCTGCCTAAACCCATATAACAGAATAACTCCAAAAGGCTTGTCTCAGTCAAAAGATGACAAATAATGCAGGGCATGGAGGAACTGGAAGAGAAGTGTGTGATTCCGAACACTTGTTCAAACTGAATAAAAATATCAGAACTTAGAAAATTTCTTTACTAACTGTCATGAAGTGAATATTACAAGTGATTTCTACTTAAAATTCTGTGGGTTTTTTTAAGCACAATGTAATACATTCTAGAGCAGCACAATTTTTAGGAAATACGAGTATTTGCCCTCTAGAATGAGGGCATAAGAAGGATGAGGAGCTGCTGGAGCAAGACCAGATGAGGCCACAAAGCTGCTCAGATGGCTGGAGCTCCTCTCCTAAGAAAACAGGCTGAAAGAACTGAATCTGTTCAGCCTGGGGAGGAGATAGATGGCTTTGGGGAGACATTATCACTTTCCAGTACCTAAAGGGGACTACAGGAGAGCTGGAGAGGGACTTCTTAAAGGGTGTGTAGTGATAGGACAAAGGAGGATGGTTTTAAGCTGAAAAAGAGTAGATTTAGATATTAGGAAGAAATTCTTTACTGTGAGGGTGGTGAGGCACTGGAACAGGCTTCTCAGAGAAGTTGTGGATGCCCATCACTGGGATGGGCTTTGAGCAAGCTGGTCTAGTGCAAGGTGTCCCATGGGAGGGGGTTGGAACTAGATGATCTTAAAGGCCCCTTCCAACCCAAATTGTTCTAGGCTGCTATGACCACATTAGATATCAAATATCCCAAATAGCAGCTGCAAACAAATACAGTTCAGTTTATACCAAGTAACTTCAAAATATCAGTACCATCAATGCCAGAAAGGTTAATTATAGCAAGGTCTAAATGCAGGGAGTCTTATGGCCTTTAGCCCATAACTTTCCAATTACAATGTTATAGCTCTCTTTTTCTATACCTGTAAAGCACAGCTGAAACCACTCTGCTACTTTTGGAAAATATTTTGGTATCTCAAGTGAAACTTACAGTAACTGAATAAACTCTTATCACAGTACTGCAGAAAAGCAAGAGTTTATCAACATACTTTTATCAGCTGGTGGATACTTGCTTCAGGCACTACATACAAACATCCAAAACCAACATAATTCAAACTCTGCTAAGTATTTTCATCTACTACAGCAGAGTTAAATTAACATTTTATAGGAGGTCAATTTGGTAAGTCATGAATGAGGCCAGCTGCCTAGCATCACAAAATAAACCAGACAAAACAAAATAATTAAGGGAGCCACCTTCACTGAGTCCTCATTAGTTAACCACATACAGACATTTAACAGTCAATGAATTTCATAGCTAGTGAAAAGGCACATACAAACCCATTTCTGTATACATGGTGTTCACAAAGTTTGTGTGTGTGTGCGTGTGTGAATCAGCTGCAGCATTGTGCCTCAAGTTAAAACTGTGCTGACTGGTCTCAACAGGCTGCAGCAGGCAAAGGATTAAATAAAGTTTTGACATAAATTTAAGATGCAGAATTAGGAACCAAACAAAATGACACATTAGTGGGTATTTAAACTGCTTACTTAAACAAAAGTCATGACTCACATCCGGTGAAAAACAGACGTGAAATCTCCAGACATACCAAAATCAGAATGTATGGGATGATGCCAAGGGAATGGGCAGCAACACACATAGCCACAGCCATCAGCTCCCTGGCTCTGGTTATCATTAGTAATCAAAGGAGCTAATTCTGCACAGGATTTCCCTACAGACTTGCAAGAAACCTAGAAATGGTCAGCTAAAATGTTTAACCACCCAGGTATGCTTCCTCAAAACGTTTCATTGTGAAAATATTTGTAAGAAACATTTGTGGGTGAGTGGAAGCCATAGAGGACCCTCAGTGATCAAATCAGCCAGACAGCAAAGGTTATCTGGGGAGAGACCCAACTTCAGCCACCAGCAGCCGCAGCAATTTTGTTTCCAGCTGTGCTAACACCAGGCTTCTGCTAAACTTACAAGCAGGAGTAGTCATTCTTGGCAGCACAATCTTTTCCCTAACCTTTAAACAATCCACTATACTTGATCCAAACATCTTTGTGGTAAGATAAGAGGACCTTACTCTAAGAATATCCACAGCAGTGAGGAGCTAGAGGAGACAAGGGAGATACAAAGTGGCTGTTTCAAAGCCCAGAAAACATCTGTTTACCCCTGATAAAACTGCAGTAGTAGTTTCCACGGAACTGCTTTTCTGCCGGAAGAAAGCAATGCCTTTCAGTTTCAGGGGCTGCAACAGCAGAGGCGTATGGGGTGCAAGGCCAGCCCTGCCAAGACTTGGCCTTCCCTTCCTGGCAGAATCAGAAGTGTAATCGGCAACCACTCTGCAGCCACACCCACTGCTCACACACTTCACCTCCCCTTCCTGCAGCATACGGAACAAGTAATCTGGTTTTAAAATCCCCAGGATAATGCTTCAGCCTAGGGGTGTGTGGGTTGCTGTAGAACTCTGCACAGCCTTAGGTTACCAAAAAATCCTAAGTTGGGAATCCCTTGTTTTGATAGAAATGCTGGCTCTGTTCCACTTACTGTAAGTGCAAGTGCTTCTCCAAATACAAGCCAGGATAACTCAAAGAACCCAGGTAAATATCCAGACTTCATTTCTTCATCTTCCTCAGCAAGAAAATTCAACCCTGAACAGACTAAATCTAAGGATATTTTAAATCTGCCAAACTCAGAAAAAACACAACACAAATAAGTGTTTTTTTCCCTTGAAAACTATGCTGCTTTCTGGCCTGGCTGGATATCTGATGTTCTCCTTCCTATTATTTTGGAAAGGTTGTTCATATTTGAGAGGGAAAGCACTCCCAGGTTTATTAAAATTATCTGAGCCCATCTTGTGGGAGCCCTCCTCTTCTGTTTCTTTCCCAGCAATGCTTTTTTGCATCAAGATTGGGCTTCCTTACCACTCCACTTGAAAACAGAACAGAACAAACCTCCCACCTCCCAGTTTTAGAGTGTGCATTACAGGCAGGGAAAGAAGGGAAAAGTTGTCCTCCCTGGAAGAAAGGCGGGGGCAAATGAGGGACACTTTAATGCTTTTATGAATGAAAGACAACTGTATGCTTTCAAAGACAGTAATATGCTTAAAATAATTTCCTGTTTTCAGGAAAGAGCCCCCACGGGAGTGGGACACAGGAGACCAGCCAGCTCTGTTCCTGGTCTGTCATCCATCTGCATGGCCGTTATAGGTAAGGTAGCTGAAGTAAGAGGAATAACACTGCCCTTCATTAATTACTCTAAAGTGAACTGTAAAGAAGCAGCATTAAAAGAACAGGCACTCAGCAGAATACCGGTCTCAATAAACTTAAAAGTTTCTATTGGAAATAACTAACCCTTGCTGCAAAGTAGTGGGTTTTGGAACAGGGAAAAGAAAAATGTTTTACACAGCTACTAGAACTTATTTCCATCACTTTCTTGTTGTGTATAAAAACAGGTTTGTCTGGGAGGGAAGAATGACAGGAGATGGAAATTTTAAGCTATTCAGTTTCCAACCAATTACATTTCAGCACAGAGGAATTAGGAGATACCCATAAGCCATAACAGCTGATACCCATCAGCTTGAACTCTGGCAGAGGTGGATCCTGTACTACCAAAACTGCTACTGCACCCAGCACCAGCTCATATTTTTATCAATACCACAGAAAAGGCCAATTATCAGAGATGAAAATTCAGCTGCCTTCCTGGTAACTCAGGGCAAGGATGAAGCATTCCCTCAGGTTGTTGTGTAAGTAGGATTCTCGGAAGGGGAAGAATAGGTTGAGGTTGAACCTCATCACTTGCAGTCTTTGTGAGGGCTATTGGAACAGGAAGAAAGCAAAAGCCTGCTACAGTACCCAGGCTACAGGAAAAGGGTTATTCAGTTTCCTGAAGTAGGAAAAGGTAGATGGTTGCCAGTATTTTAACATATCAATGCCCAAGTAGATAACTTTTTCACTCAAAAGGGATGTCTATAACCCACAAGTCCCTTCTCCCCTCTCTCCATAGTTGACAGGAGACACTTCTGTACATGGGAGGAGTATGCCCTGTCACACAGTGTGCTTTATCTGATCCATGAAAAAAACAGGTTCATTCTCTGGGCTGTCAATCACATGTTCTATACTAGTACTGAAAGAATGAGAGTTTAGACGACTGCACCTAGCAGCTATATTTTGACAAGCTGTCGACCCTTCAGACCTGACAACTCACCTGTGATTTCCAGGAGAACTCTTTTAACAATGCAGCAAAATTGGAAGCTGTCAGCAGAGGTATCAATAACTACCAGGAACACCACAAACTGACAGATACTAGAAAGGCTGAGTTAAACACAAGGGGGCAGACAGCAGAATTCTTACCTACTAATCAAGCTGAAGTACTATCCTTGCTCTACTCTTCCACCTTCACTTCATCCCCAGTGATAACTGTGCACTATAAAGCTTTCAAAGACTTCTGCACAGACCTCAGGGACTATCACAGCCTGTTTACCCACGACACTGTTAGTGCTGTTCCTGCATCCACTGGCTCTTCAAGCTCCTGCAATCCTGCTGGGTTTGTGCACAGCACTGCTGTCCCAGTGTAGCACCTAGCACTGTTGCAGTGTCACAGACACAACTCAGCAAGAGCTCTTCTCTTTCATGCCTCACCTTTAGCATCTTAGTCTGTAGGGAAGTGGTGACATAATGTCCTTGGTTCAACCTGGAAATCAGACAACCGCAGAGGCTGAAATGGGTCTAAGTAGGCCAAGTGCCAGAATGAGGTCTCAGCTGAGAAGTCCAAGACAAATGTTTTTGTGAAGGCTCAGCAGCTGCTGCCCAACAGCTGACCCCAAACAGCAGGCTACACTTGCGGGTACTGGCACGGAGAGCACTGCCCAGGGACTGCCACTGGCTACCCACAAAACAGAGCAGCAGCACACAGAGCGTTTCAGACACGACTGGCTGAGAATTAGGGCCATGTGAGGTCTTTCTGGGCAAGCTGGACTCTCCACTTTATCCCAGCACTGAAGGCTTCATTGTGGCCACAGAAATTTTCAGGTGGTTATGTTTGGATTACAGGATCTAGAAGAGCAGATGAAGAAAGATGAAGTGAAACTTTGTATCAAGACCCTTACTGGACATGATACATCTAGAGCAGAATTAAAAAAAAAAAAAAAAGCTGATTTCCAGTTCTGTAGTAGAAATAGGTCATCCTACCTGATAGTTTCAGTTCAAGAATAGAATCTGGACATACATTATCATGGGTATAAGATGGCAGGATGACATCAAACTTCATTAACTGTGAACTAGTCAAGAAAAATCCAAAGAAACTCTTGCACACAACAGAACAACTGCAAAAATGCTGCTTTCAGAGTGCCTGTAGCTTCATGCCCTGTTCTAGTCTTAACTAGTAGAGTCAGAACTCTACTCTGTGCACACCTCCGAGACTGACAACTGTATCTCAAAAACCAAGGTTCAAACAAGTAAATTGTTTGCCATGCACCGCTAATATAACAGCTGTACTGACCCCACTGTTTGCAACCCAGCCAAAAGATTTTGAATGGATGGCCTTGGACACAGCCTCCCAATTGTCTCTTGAACTGCCTGAGTTACAGAGTTCTTCCTTCCATAGCTGGAATGACCATTTTAAAGGAGACTGACATATAGTCTGCTGCTCTCTTCTTCCCTTTGCATACACCTCCTCCCCAAAACCTCAGGAAACTAAACAGAACCCATGAATACTTGCAGCTACAGCACAGAAGACAGTCAAGCAGTATTCACAACTGTTTTGAATGTTTGAATGTTCTCACATTTTAAAGTACATTTCACTGTCCTCTATGGCTGTAATGCTAATTGCTTCTCACTACAGATGAATCCCAGGAGAAAATGAGAACAGAAAGGAGCAATGAATGTATTAGCATTGCATAGTTGCTAAGTCTGCACTGCCTTTGTTTTTTACACTAGCCCTGCAGGATATGAGCCAGTGCCCTGGCACACTTCTGATATTTACTATGCCACAAATGTGTATTCCCCAACCCATTCTTCCAGCTACCATGGCTTTTTGCCCGTAAGGGAGGTAGGGCTTTCAGATGGATGTTGTAATCAAGCTCTCTCAAAACTACTCCTGAAAGTTTGGTACAGCTACCTCATGTTAAGGAAAGTAGTGAAGAGTAATTCTGATCAGAATTTATAAAAATGTTAATGGCCTAGGAAAACAACCAAACAAAACAAATTCAATAACCTTTCTAGTTTTCGGAGTCAAGTAAGCATTCAATAAAGCAACACACAAATCAATTTGGTTTCCTGTAAGTAAGTGGCAGTGAATGCATTCAATTCTGGCGACATGGAGTCTGTCACTAGTAGCTTTAGCTTATTTTCTGTTTGTCAAAGCCAGCCATGCAATTGCAAGTAACTCAATAAATCATGTCCCAGCTGGGATCGCTCTGTGTGCCATGCCCTATTTCTGCTAGACAGTCACAGAACCTTGCCTTTCCGTGTAGCTTTTTCTTCTGCATTAGGACACCAAGAGACCGAATTCACCCGAGGGACCGAAAGCTAAACCAGGAGCTGTATCAGGGCAACTCCTGAGTTGACTTCGCGCCAGCACCAGAACAAACAGGTTCAGTGCGAAGTTCGCATGACCATCGGAGCACAACCACCGAAAGCTGCCAAACCACCCGGGTTTTGACCCAAGCTGATCAAAGAGCGTTGCGTAATCTCTCCTTTTGGCTGGGCAGGAGCACAGGACCGGCTCGGTCCGTGAGACCGGGTGTCCCACGTACTTCCAAAGCAAGGATGACATTTCAACAAACGAAGCATATAGAGCATTATATATTACTACATGTTTCGTTGACTCTTCCCTCCTCCCTATACATAATCAGGTCATGTTCACCGCACAAACCACCGGTCGGTCCAGGATACGTTGCAAAATTCTATGGACAAGTTGCATGTCTCTGGAACGCGCTGGCAGCCCCCGCCCGCGGTGCCCAAGACCCCTGGTCACCCCGCCAGGCGCTGCCACGGTTACCAGAGCGCCCCTCCACCAAACACATCCTCCTAGGGACGAGGCACCGGTCCGGCACCCAAACTCCCAAACGCGACCTCCGGCGGCATGGCACGGTTCACCTCCNGGGAGGCAGCCAATCGGAGCGGCGGCCGCCGGCCGGAGCCGTGCTGCACGCCGGGAGTTGTAGTTCGTTCCCCTCAGACGAGCGGGCCGAGGGCAGGAGAGAGGTTTGCCGCATGGTCTCTCGGCACCGCTGTGTACTCCCGGGGCAGCGGTCTCGGGCAATTCACACAATCACGGAATATCCTGAGTTGAAAGGGACCCAGGAGGATCATCGAGTCTAACTCTTAGCCCTGCATAGGATCATCCCCAATAGTCACCCCATATGCCCAAGAGTATTGCCTCTGGAATTCAGACAGGCTTGGTGCCATGACCACTTCCCTGGGGAGCCTGTTCCAGGCCCCAGCCGCCCTCTGGGTGAAGAACCTTTTCCTAATATCCAACCTAAACCTCCCCTGACAGAGTTTAATGCCATTCCCTCAAGGTCTGTCACTGGTCACCAGAGAAAAGATCAGCGTCTGCTGTGTTTCCCTGCCTCCGCTCACCAGGAAGGTGATGAGGTCTCCCCTCAGTCTCCTCCAGTCTGATCGGACCAAGTGACCTCAGCTACTCATCATACAGTTTCCCCTCAAAGCCGTGTCACCATCTGTGGCACTTTCACTTCCCTAAATTCCTTCCATGCAAAACATGGACCCCATCTTTGTTGGTGACTCAAGCCCCATGACCCTCAGCAGCAAGGACAAAACCTGCAGACAGCCTTTGCTCTCTGCCTTTCCCCACCCTCATCTCCGCCTTCCAAAAGCCAGGTGTAGAACCTGAGCTCTGACTGCTGGCTGCCCTCAAGGGAAAGTCATTGAAGGACATACACGTGAGATAGGTATCCCAGCAAGGCTGCCAGAGAACTGGAAATCATGAATATCGTTAGCTGAGGAACCTTCATGGTGGAAACAAGTCCTCTAGTCAGCACCAGTCTCAAGTAAAATCTGTACAACCTTGTCAGAAGATAGGCACAGTGACTAAATGAGGCATAATGGATCTTATGGAGCATAAGAAAGCAATATTTCAGTTTTCCTGCCTTATATAGTTTTTCCCACGCTCTCAGTGTTTCACAGGCAAGGGGCTCATGATGAAAAGTCCAGTATCCTGATGTCCATCTCCAGGTGAGGACCTGCAAAGCATGGTCGCCCATTGCCAAGCTGAGCTGGAGCCACTTGTTCCACCTGAAAGGAATGCTTGGCAGGGTGCCCAAATTTTCCCTGGCTCGCCTTCCCTGAATCATGTCAGCTGTTCTTCCAAAAGACATGTGATCCCCTAAATGACTTTTATTGCTCTCTTAGAACTGTGCAGCTGTTAGGAGTAAAACTCACAATTTTATACACCATGCTGTATGATCATACTTCCATTCTAAAAGAATTTTGTTTTCCATTACAAAATTGCTGTGTCAGGGGTATTTCATTTGCAACTACCGACTGAAAACACATTAGCAATTCACTGCACAGTCTTAATCCTTTAGTGTTTGACCTGTGCATTACTTGTTGATGTTTCAGTAACTATTGCTTGTGTCAGCCGTTATTTCCAGACAGTTATGTGTGCTGGTACAGGTTCAATTGTTTAGTCAGGTTATACTTAAATCTTTGCTCTGTAGCAAAACCCCTTCTGCTGTCCAATTCACTCTAGACTTTCGACTTTATTTGGTCTTTAGACTGGTTACAGACTAAAAGGAAAATTTAATACCGTATTGTTGTTTTTTTCTCTCCAAAGCTTAAGCCATTCAAAAAGAAATTCAGACTTGACTGATCTACAATGTGGCTAAATATCCAGTCTGAAGCTATGTCCACCAGTGTGATGTCAAGATAACATATACACAGACCAAAACAGTAGACAAAATATTGGTTCAAATTACAATTTTCAAAAGGTGCAGAAACAAGTTTGATGTTGACATTTACGGTAGCTTTATGAAGCATCACTTCTCCCTGTAGAACTAGAATAACTGTAATTAAAGGATTTTCTGGATTTATTTGAAGAGCAAGTGATAATGACAGTTGAAATACAGAAGGCACTTTAGCTTCATATTAAATGTAATAATTGTTCAATTCAGTGAACTTCTCAGTTACAAAAGAGGTTTAATTAGATGTGCAATGAATAAAGATGAAAATTTGTTATAAACTCATCAAGAGAAAAAAAATATTTCTTGCTTCATCAGAATCTGCAGTCTAGTTGAATATGGTGATGCTCAGCATATCCGGAAAGTTAAGAAATTAATTGTCTTTGCATACTTGAAGCCTTATATTTTTTTCAGTTTTCAGGTTGTACAAATATAGGCATGTTTCATTAAACCAGCATAAAATTAGCTTTTACACCTCCAAAGGCAAACTTTTACTCTCAGGAATATCTGCTGCTGGTTTTCAGAAACACTTGCCCAGCATTAAATGAAGCCATGAAATAAGTGTAATGAAATAAGAGCATCTGCATAAGAGATGATTTCGTTTTACTTCACTGGGGCACTGTCATGTTGTGTCACGTAATGTTGTGTCATGCCATGTCACTGGTCATTAAGAGTAAGCACCAGAGACAGCAGCTGGAGGTTTGATTTCTTTGCTTTTTTTAGCAGCTATCCAAAGGACTAGTAGTCAGAAAATAATTAAGGGTTTGAGGTTTGTGTGTCTATTCCAAGATGCTGTGTGGTGTCACACCCTTGCCTTGTAACCAAAGTTGGGTGTGACATTCTATCTTGGCAAGGGCTATCTGCTTCTAACTGCAGAGACCACTGTAGT
Source organism: Hypocryptadius cinnamomeus (assembly GCA_013400635.1). Taxonomy (NCBI): domain Eukaryota; kingdom Metazoa; phylum Chordata; class Aves; order Passeriformes; family Zosteropidae; genus Hypocryptadius; species Hypocryptadius cinnamomeus. Next base: position 12,613 of record VYZP01058460.1, read on the forward strand.
GAGGCTCGAGACATTTAGGCAAAGCAAACTCTTGCCTCTGGTGTTTCAGTTGTCTTCAAGACATCATTCACTTGTCTTTGGCACAAGGTAATTATTTAGTCCAAATTCCAAAGAAATACATTTCCTGCTCTTTCTGCTGCTGCCTTCATTTCTGACTTCCAGGGGTCCTAGATTAGCCCTGTCTTATTTACCTGCTTATTTGTTTCAAGATTTTGCTGAATACACACTTAATACCTTAGGAGTGGGTCTCTCTCAGCACTCGTACCCATCCAGGGATTAGCTAACTTTCCCTAAAAGACTCTGCACTGTGCTGTTTGTAAACGTCTGTGTGCCTGCCAAGGGGTGTTAAACCCACATGGGCAATTGAAGGGCAGAGTCCAGTCCGTATCCTCTGGGAACGTATGCCAAAACAATATAAAAATGCAAAGTACTGGACTACTTCCAGTGTTATTCATGCTTCAAATAAGCACTGAACAAAGTTTTAGAGATATGTTACTAATAAAATCATAATGACTTAAAAGTCTCAAGAGAGAGTTCAGGCTGTGAGCTGGATGCATCTGCCACACTGAATCACAACTGCCTCATTGTAGAAACAAGGCATCCATCAAGAGTTACTCAACACCTTTCTGGAACTATGGGCTACATGCCTGAACAGAAACCAGGGCAAAGTAGAAGACCTGATCCTGTCCTCACGTGGAGCTGGAACACATTCAGGACTCATGCTGGGACTGCTGTTAGGAAAGACTGCATGAGTGTAAGACAAGGGAAAGCCTCCATATCCAGCTTCCTGCAAACTGAGCATGAAATAACAAAACTTGCAGAACATATTCACTGTTTTGTCTATCTCTTGCAAGAGCAGAACAACAAAACATATCCCTCTCCACATTTGTTGCTTGTGAACAGCATAGGCCCTTCTTAAAAGAAACTACTACAGAGATTCACTGTCAAACTTCAGGACACATGTGAGGTATGAATGACTACCTTAGAATGTCTCACTTTTGCTCAGGATCATCATGGCATTTTACAGTTCAAAGCACACCACTGTATAATTCTTGTCTACATTTAGAAATCCTAGGGAGCTGATAAAGCAGAGGTTTCTGTTATAGTTTGCTTTCTTCATTACATAGAAAGAGGCGTGAGAGCCTTCCTAGTGTTTGCTCCTGGTAGCTGACACAAAATAACATCTGCAGTTCTCTAGAACATGATGCTTCCATAGAATTAGAAAGCATGTGTTGCAAAGCATACAGATTTACAAACAGGGATTTGGTAAATACCACTGCCAAGGCTGCCACAAAAACAGATGCACTCGCACAGATACAGAAGTCAGAACAAATTGGTCTGAAAATAATTGGTACGAAACCAGCCATGCTGGTTAGAAAATATGTGTCAATGCTGTCTTCTCCTTTTCCTCCTTACCTTCCATGTGCTGGAGAAACCCTCTCTTCCATCATCTTATTACCCTCCTCCTTTGCCGCATTTCCTTTGATGTCATTAATCTTTTCTGCTCACAATCATGAGAAAAGAAAAACTGGAAATTTAATATTGCTAAACCTAGTGTTGAAATTGTTTACATACTCTGTTTGAGCAGTATCTAGCGATATCCAGAGTAAAAGGCTGTATAATACTGAGAAATCCAACTGATCCTACACATTAAAGAAAAGAATATGTTTACTCTTCCATTCTTTTGCAAAGCCACACAACAAGGGGATTAAGGGATTTAAGAAATGCATTAAAAGCAGAGATTGATATAATTAGAAAAGGGGAAAAAAGGAAGGAAGAAAAGAAGGGCAGAAAGGGAGAAAAGGAAAGAGGAAGAGACAGAGTAAGGAAGGGAGGGAGGGAGGAAGGGAGGGAAAGATTTTCGAGGGAGGAAGAAAGGGAGGGAGGGAAGGATTTTTTGAGAGAGAGAGGGAGGGAGGGA
>VYZP01058461.1:0-12337 GCA_013400635.1 Hypocryptadius cinnamomeus
GCCAGGGATGTTCTTCATCAACTCCAATGGAGAAGGCAGAAAGGAAAATGCACTACAGGGATTCCCACGCTCTGCCCCTCCACCTTTTACCCTGAGCAGACTGGAAGAGTTGCCACGGAAAGAAGGACAACTTAGAGGCCAAGGCTTGGATGCAAAACAACTTTAATGAATGTAAAGTAGAAACAGAGGTGGCTCACAGACAGCACCAGGAGCAGCCACAAAGATGCAGTGGAGTTCCTGCAGGGTGTCCATCAGCCTGCCCAAAAGAAGGAGGGAGGGCAACACGCCCCACTAGGCTGTCCTGGGGAGACACGGAGAGCAAAGGAAAGACAAAAAAAGGAGAAGGGAACAATGGCTCAGACACCAAATATCATGTCTTAAAGCTCTATCTCCTGCCCAGAGCCAGGTTCTGAGGTCTTCGAAGTTCCTGCCTAAGGACTTCAGGCAGCTTTAGCAGGGACGGCATCTGCTGCCACCATAGCGGTTGGTGATGCAGGAGAGGTCAAAGCCCCCAGAGTTGATGGGCACTCCCTCAGAGCTGAGGATGCTGCCAACAGCAGCAGAGGTGGAGGATCCCACCACGGTGTTCTGTGGGAAGGAGCTGAGGATGGGCCCAGGCAGGGTCACCACCACGGGCGAGGGCTGGATGGCAATGTGGGAGTCCTGGCACTGCCTGACACAGCACTCATTGCAGCTGTTGGCCAGCGGGGTGGGGCCACAGGGCTGGCAGCAAGGGTTGCAGGGCTGGCAGGACATGGTTTGGGGTCACAGGCACACCTGGCACAGAGGGCAGAGAGAAGCACAAAGTGAGGACACATGAGAAGCAGCACTGCACCCAAACTCCCTGCAGCCAAGGCACCTCCTGGCCCACAGTGCACTGCCCAGCTCAAAGCCACCTCAGCCAAGTCCCAGCCTCTCTCTGTCTGCACAAGACCTTCTCTCCCCTGCCCCTCTCCCAGCAAGAGCAGCTCCCAGCCCTGCACTACGACAGCCCCTCTCAGCTGAGACCCACAGCCAGGCGAGAGTTGATCTTGAAGCAGGAAGAGAAGAGGCTTCGCACTCACCTGATTCCTGAGGAGGAGAAGGTGAGAGAAGTGGATGAGAGAGCAGAGACTTGGGCTGCCTTTTATAGCAGTCCTGCCCTGCCTCAGGCCCAGAGCCACCTTTGTGGAAGTCATAATTTTCTGACCAGCTCATGTCAAATGCAAACTATCCCAGCTAATAATGGGGCTGTGTCCTGTTTTCCTGCACTGCTGCCTTTTCATTTCCTGGCTAATTCCGCGTGCTTTCCTATATGAAGGTCTCTTTCTGTAAGTGTCAAGATGAGAGCATCAATGGTTTCCAAGGCAGAAAGACGTCAGCACAGGCAGAAGTCTCAGATTAATTGTTATTGGCATCCCCTGTGGGCAGGTGATGTTTACCTCTGTCATTCCTGTGGTCTTGGCGGTGGCGAAGTTGTCAGAAAATGGGCACTGCTCTTGTACTTCTCTCCCACGTGCCCAAGGACTCCACTGTGAGGGGACATACTGCGTCTCCACAACAGAGTTCTCATCTAATGAGGTTTTCTGACCTTATTTGAATGTACAGTTTTTTGTTTGTTCCATGAAGACATGTGTGAGCACGCGTGTGTTAGTCTAGGCTTGTAGAAAAATCCCTTGTCAAATTAGCACAAAGATAATTCTGGGAGGTATTCAGAAACACATGATTGACAAGGCAGTCATTTTTCCCAACCATTGTGAGTTCATGAGAGGAAAGCCCAGCTTGTCAAACTTAGTTTCCTTTCACAACAAGGTAACCCACCTAGCTGATGAAAGGTAGCCAACTGATGCAATCTTTTATGCAATTCTCTGAAGTTTTTGACACCGTTTCTTACAGGATCCTTCTGGACAAAATGTCCAGGACACAGCTGGATAAATACATTTTGTGATGGGTGAGCAACTGGCTTATAGGTTAGGCACAAAGGGTGACAGGGGAGGGATCACACAGAGCGAAGAGGACCTGGAGATGACTTGAGTGCTGGCAACTGAGACCAGTGCTTGGGTCTCAGAAGGAGCAGCTGAAGCCTTGGTTTCTGGAGCTAGGAAGAGCCAATCACTAGCGGCTCTGAAGATCAACATGCTGCTGGCCAAGACTGGGCCAAGGAGAGAGGTCGGTAATGCCTCTGTGATGACATATTTATTAATAAAATCAAAACAAAGTCACACAGTTTTTCTCCTCATAGGGAAGAGGAGGAGTTGAGAACATGTGAGGGAAACAACATGGCAACACCAAGGTCAGTGGAGAAGGAGGAGCAGGAGGTGCTCCAGGCGCCAGAGCCGAGATTCCTCTGCAGGCTGTGGTGATGACCACGGGACCATGGTGAAGCAGCTGTGCCCCAGCAGCCCATGGGTCCATGGGGGATGCAGAGATCCACCCACAGCACATGGGGGTCCACAGGGGATCCAGAGATCCACCCGCAGCTCATGGGGAAGGTGCCCATGCCGGTGTGGGTGGATGCTTGGAGGAGGCTGTGATCCAGTGGGAGACCCAGTAGAGAGAGGGGGCCCTGCTTCCAGGCTGGAGCAGTCTGTCCTTGGAGAAGTGCACCCTGTGGAAAGATAGACCCATGTTGCAGCAGTTTTGGGAGGACTGTCTGCCCATGGGAGGGACTCACATTGCAGCTGGTGCGGTAGGGCTGCTGCTCTTGGGAGTGGACCCACGCTGGAGAAGTTAGTGGAAAACTGTCTCTCTGGACTCCTCTCCAGGAGCAGCAGAAGAAAATTTCGGTGATGAACTGACCCAAAAACCCCCATGCCCTGTCTTCCTGAGCTGTTGGTGGGAAGGAGAGAGGGGCTGGGGGGAAAAAGGTGCTTAAAGAGATTATTTTGCTTCTCATTATCCTCCTCTGATTCTAGTAGTAATAAAGTCACTTTGCAACTTTAAGTTGAGCCTGTTTTGCCCTTGAGGTGTTTTCTCCTGGTTCTTATCTCACTCATAAATCCTTTGTTATATTTTTTTTCCCTCTCCACTGCCCACCTGTAGCAGGGGAGGGTGAACGAGCGACTCTTCTGGGGCCCTGGCATTGGGCCAGTGTCAAACCACAACACTTGCATAGCTTGAGCATGCTTGATACCAATTCCAACTTGTGAAATATGTGAGAACTGAATATAACAACAGCAGCTGGGCCCTTTAGCCATGTGCTAAAGGAGGTATGAGGTACATATCTGTCCCTGTGTGCTGGCCTTGTACACCAGGCAACAGAACAGAGGAAAAGGAAGAGATGAAGCTGTGGGCTATTCCCAGGCACTGTTGTTTTCTATCTCCACTACCAGTATATTTTGGGTTGGTGGTCTAATCGCCATTGGCTGTAGAGTAGCAGAGGATGTCTTCATCAGCTCCAAGGGAAAGGGCACAAAGTAAAATCCACTGCAGGTACTCCCACCCTCTTCTTCCTCTATCTTTTTTCCTGAGCAGACTGGAATAGTTCCTGCAGGGAGTATGAGGGGCAGACACTAAGATGCAGTGGAGATCCTGCAGGTTGTCTGTCAGCCTCTCCTGTGGAAGGAGGGAGGGCAACATGTCCTCACTAGACTGGCCTGGGGAGATAAAGACAGCAAAAGAAAGAAAAGTGGAAGAAGGAAATAGCAACCTGAAGCTCTGTCATGTGCCCAAACAATGGAGATATTGGGCATGAAGGTGAGAAGCACAAGAGTGGTGCCCCTTTCATGACAATTTTGCCATAAACAAATCTACAAGCATGAAACAGGTTCACATCACCTGCCCACAGGGGATGCTGCCAGCCCTTGATCTGAGCATTGTGCCTGTGCTAATGTCTTTATGCCCTGAAGTTCTTGAACCTCTCATCTTGACACTTACAGAAATTTGCATAAAAGAAAGCACGTGGAATGTACTAGGAAATGAAAAGGCAACAGTGCAGGAAAACAGGACACAGCCCCATTATTAGCTGGGATAGTTTGCATTTGACATGAGCTGGTCAGAAAATTATGGCTTCCACAAAGGTGGCTCTGGGCCTGAGGCAGGGCAGGACTGCTATAAAAGGCAGCCCAAGTCTCTGCTCTCTCATCCACTTCTCTCACCTTCTCCTCCTCAGGAATCAGGTGAGTGGGAAACCTCTTCTCCTCTTTCTGCTTCAAGAGCGGCTCTTGCCCGGCAGGAGATCTCAGCTGAGAGGGGCTGTCGTAGTGCAGGGCTGGGAGGTGCTTGTGCTGGCAGAGGGGCAGGGGAGAGAAGGTCTTGTGCAGAGAGAGGGGGGCTGGGACTTGGCTGAGGTGGCTCCTGGGCTTTGAGATGGGCAGTGCAATGTGGGCCAGGAGGTGCCTTGGCTGCAGGGAATTTGGGTGCAGTGCTGCTTCTCATGTGTCCCCACTTTCTGCTTTTCCCTGCCTTCCATCCTAGGTGTGCCTGTGACCCCAAACCATGTCCTGCCAGCCCTGCAACCCTTGCTGCCAGCCCTGTGGCCCCACCCCGCTGGCCAACAGCTGCAATGAGTGCTGTGTCAGGCAGTGCCAGGACTCCCACGTTGTCATCGAGCCCTCGCCCGTGGTGGTGACCCTGCCTGGGCCCATCCTCAGCTCCTTCCCACAGAACACCGTGGTGGGATCCTCCACCTCTGCTGCTGTTGGCAGCATCCTCAGCTCTGAGGGAGTGCCCATCAGCTCTGGTGGTTTTGACCTCTCCTGCATCACCAGCCGTTATGGAGGCAGCAGATGCCGTCCCTGCTAAATCAGCTGGCAGCATCCTTCGGCAAGAACCTCCATGACCTTAGCACCTGGTCCCGGTCAGGAGATAGAGTTTTGGGACATTCTAATTAGAATTTCAAGCTGCTGTCCCATTCTCCTCTCTCCTTTTGCTCTTTCCTTTGTTCTCCATGTCTTCTCAAGCCAGTCTTGTGGAGACCTTTTGCCCTCCCCTCCCTCTGCAGGCCAATCAGAGGGACACCCCCACAGCATCTTAGTGGCTGCTCCTGGTGCCCTCTCTGAGCCACTCTGAGTATTTTTTTCCTCCACACTCAATAAAGCTTTTTTGCATCCATGTATGGGCGTCTGAGTCCTCCTTCATTCTGTAACAACTCTTTCAGTCTGCTCAGGGAAAATAGCTGGAGAAAGAAAATGATGGGATTCCCTGTAGTAGATTTTCCTTTGTGTCTTTTCCCTTGGAGCTGACAAAGTCATCCATAGCTTCTCAGCAGCCAAAGACTGGGAGACTCCCTCCAAAGGTGGCAGGAATGGGGAAGGGAAAAATAATTCCTGGGACCAGCCCACAACCTCATCTCTTCCTTCTCCACCACTCCCTTACCTGGCTGAGGCTCCATGGCATGCAAACAGAAGCACAGGCAGATGAGATGCACTCCCTCAAGCACAGGCAGGCAAAACTGCTGACAGACAATGCAGGGCTGAGACAATTCACAAGTTGGAATTGGTATCAGCAACACTCAGAGTACGCAGTGGTAAATGACTTTTGGTTGAGTTTGTGCAAATGACTTACTGCTTCACTAAAAGTTCACATTTCTTCCACTTACGGATGGATGTTATCTGAACATCGTCTTCCCTTTTGACCAAACCAGTGCCCAAGTGTATCAGCTAAAGGATGATGGACCCTGGTGATCAAATGGTCTGCCAGAGACAGCCCACAGATCATGATGTCATAGAATGGTCTGGGTTAGAATGGATCATACAGAAAATCTAATTCCACCCAGGTGCCATAATCACAAGTGCCTTTATCTGGATCAGGATGTTCCCAGCCCTGTAACTGAGAGACTGGAAGGATTGCTGGCTTGAAATATTTCACGTGATTTTGAGTGGAGGAAGGGTTAGCTTGGGCTCTGCCCTGGTGAGGCAATATCCTACTCCATACACCCCATTCCCTGGACTTGTATCCCAACCCTTCAGAGGCTGCCAACCCCTGGAAAACCCGAGGCAATGCTCCACACCCTACCCCTGCAACCCAAACTAGCCCCAGAGTGCCAGATGGCTGGAAGTCCCATCAGGACCCAGAAAAGTAAAAGGATATTTAACCTTGTGAGACAAAAAGCAAGCACATATCTTGACCTTACTCTCACTGAAGCTGCAGGAAAAACACAAACCCTCCAACAACACGTTTAGTGCTAGAGAATTAAGGTATTACTTTATTCTGGCCAGGATGTACAACATATATAATTTTGTCCACACATAGCCTCAGTGTGCAGAGAAAATTATTCCATGACACATGAATTTTACCAGATTTTTCACAAACTTTAAGCAGTAGAAACCCATAAAAATTTGTAAGTCAGTGATGATCGGTCCCAAGTTATGCCAGATGGCTGGAAGTCCCACCAGGACCCAGAAAAGTCAAAGGATATTTAACCTGAGACACAAGGCAAGCACATGTCTTGACCCTACCTGTTCTTGGAATTTCTGTGGGCTGAACACCATTGGAACCAGAAATGGTAGCTGTGTTTGTTATTTTCTATTCCTTTTCTGTCTTTCTCTCTTTCCCCTTCCTCTAATTCACTTCTCAGAATTCTGAGTAATTTAAAATCAGATGGGTTTAGAGTCTGTTAAATTGAATAGATTAATGCTTTGAGAAGTGTTTTGTGTTGATAGGATGCTGCTTGAAACCTTTTATCAAAGTTCTTTGATTTTCTAAAGTTGCCAGTAAAAGGTTTATTGTTTTTTGTGACCTCTTGAAAACATCTCCTTGGTATTTCTCCTGTGTGTCTAACTCAGAGTACATGAAAAACCAAAACCCTTTTAAGTGTCACACTGAACGAGATTCTGGGGGCCTTACATTTCAATTGACACAGCGAGCAGGGTACTCTTGAGGTGATGAAGAGGTATTTTATACAGAGAGAACTGCTCCTTGCAGAATAAAGGAGAAATTAATTTTTGCTTGAAACCCATATTCTCCAACAAAAGGTCATAGAATACTGGGTAAAAACTGATCTGATCTGACCTGTTCTCCACTGTTATAAATAACTATGTAATTGCTGGCTTTTGCATTTATGTATTGGCTTTTTGCAACTTATTATTAATCACAACAATTTTAATATAGTACTATTTGTAACTACTTTTACCTGCTTTAATATAGTATAATCTGTTGGTGTTTGTATGTAGTATGTAGCTTATATATAGCTTAGCCTTTTGCAAAGCATTAAAACAGACTATGTGTTAATGTTAAATGCCTTTATTTATGTTAAGAACTATGTTGATTCAATGTACTTGTGGAGTATCTTATCTGAATGATAACAGTGAAAAGAAGCAGGAGAATAAACACCAAGAGAAAAATGCAAGGAGAGATTTAATACTGACCCTCTAGGTTATCAGAAAGTGTCAAACAATGAAACAGAGCTTTGAGAAGAAATGAAATACATGAATTTCATCTACAGGATAGCATGAAGACAAGTCAAAAGTCGAGCCAAGCAAAAAAATTCCTGGAACATGTAAACAAGAATGTTTCGATATGTATAATCCACATGAATATGCATTTAACCAATGTAATGAAAAAGTATGTAAGAAAATTGTTTTAAGCTAATGAGCTGGTCCTGGCAGTTTGCCAAGCGCCTCAGCACTGGATACTGTCCCTTTTATCCCTTATTAAACTTTTAAAAATTTTAAAGAATGAGCCTTGTTTCTCACATCCACTAATAGAATTGCTAAAAGCTGATAAACACTGTCCAACTTCATAGAGAGCGATGTGGGCTAAGGAAAATTGGCAAAACATGCAGTTAGTTGCAGAGAAAACTTGAACTTTGTCAAAAGATGAGGGGAAACCCCAGCAAGGGAAAAGGCCTGGTATCCATACCAGTGGAGGCTGAACTCAAAAAGAAATATGTTGTGGAGCAGCAGCAGAAAGATCTGATTGAGTTGCAAATAGCCGTGGGGGCTGAAACAATAGCCCACCTCAGGGCAGATTGAAAATGGAATGCCCATAAGAAGCCAGCCCAAAACCTGCAAAACCAGTTAAACAAACTTGTCCAAAGTCAAAGAGCTTTGGAGTTGCAAATTAACACTGTTGGGGAAGGTGTGGAGAATCAATTAGAGTTTTTCAGCCCTGAGGAAAAGGTGGACCTCCTTAAACATGATGTCACATTCCTCAGCCCTTGTGAGTTTAATGCAGCAAAACCAAACCCTCCCTGCACCCTTAACTCCATCCACCTGTAAAAATTGAGGAGGCAGAGAGGGAGGCAGGACTCCCTGAGCCTGGTATCACTTCACTCCAATCTCCAGATAAGGAGTTTGAGTCAGCAAAGCCAACCCTCCTTCATTTCCCTTCATCCTAAGCTCTGCCCACTTGTAAAGACAAAATTCATTTATCAGGAGGCAGAGTACACAATAATATTATCTCACTCTGCAACAGAACTGGTTAAGTTACAAGGGAAAATTTGCAATTGTCCCAAAGAAAATCGAACAGAGAAGATTTTTAAAATTTCACTGGTGGGGGTTGTCTTGGTTTAAGATAATTTAAAGACCTGGGCAATCTAAAATGAGTAATCTTCCCTTAATTCCAATCAACCTCTTTCCACCAATAAAGAACAAAATATGAGTAGATATAAGTGAATAGAATAACAATTTGCTAACAAACAGAACAGGCAAAAAATAATGGTAAATTACTGCTAGATACAAAATTGCTGAACCTCAAAAAACCCATGGGAACCAAGAGAGACATGAAATTCCAGAAATATCTTTCCCAAGGTGTTACAAGTGGAAAAACTGTCCATTTTTTTAAGTTGCAGAGTTAACAAGTTAAACTAATTGCTGCTAAATTAGAGTTTTAACTGTTTGTTGTTAATTTCATGTTGTAACCACCTATTGTTAATAGTTTTTCTTTAATTACCTGTTGTTAACAGTTAAAAATCCCTCTTCCGTCGGGTATCCCTCCCCTCGCCGCTCCCTAGAGAATGACACTGGAGATGGGGGAGGCGACATCCAACCTGGTATGCAGATTAGAATGCACCTGGGATGCAAATAAGCAAGCACCTACCCAAATCCAGCCAAAAAACCTCTAAAACAATGAGCCAACACGGAATTAAGAGATCTAAGTGATGTCTAAAGGTGAGGAACTGAGTCCAGTATCTGCTGAAGTCCTTTTTACCTCTTGCCCTAACCTAAAAGGATGTCGGCTGGAAGGAGGACCTCGAATACCAAACTGAAAAGTGGAATCTACTAGTGCTCCTGTGAGAACAGAATCCCCAGCTCTGTCTGCACACCAGCAGACACAGCTTCATCACACCTCCTCCTCCATGCCACTCCTGGGGAGCAGCAGTAGCAGTGGTGTTTGTGCAACCCATCGCCTTCTCCCCACCTGGCTTCTCCCCCACCTGAGCTGATTTTTTCAAATAAAGGCATTAAAGAAGGAGAAAGATCTCCTGCCCTATTTATTTCAAAGGTGTCTGCATGGCTTGAGGGACAAGGGGAAGACAGCATCACACCCTTTCCATCCAAGATGGCAGGTGACCATGTGGTCCTGGGGAAAAAAGGGACAAGATAATGGTAAATCCTACCCAGAAAGGCAAGAACCTATAGAGCAATTCTAGTGGCTGATGAAGACTTGCCAACTCACGTAGGGTAGGGTCTGCACTGCTGCCGCTTCCTCCTGCCATTCATGGGGCTCCCCTGGTGCTGCTGCTGTGCTCTGCACGGTGCCTGTGGTGGAGAGGAAAGGACAGGTCTGTCCACAGCAGCACAGGGTGGTCTGATCCCAGGAACTTGCTCGCTTTTTCGCTGCTGGCAAAGTTTTTGAAGTTAATTTCAAAAAAGTTTCTAATTGTGAAATTCAGTCTTTACAAGTGGCTACAGTTGTAAATCCAAAGTAACTATCTTCAAAGCCAAGATCCCACCTTCACCAAAAGGTGAAGAAAAAGAGAGAAGAAGGTGAAGAAAAGAAAAAGGTGCCATGAAAAAGAGTCTCTGTTTCCATATTCTTCTTTCCTGGAGTGGGGGCTAATCCATCTTGACCAGCTTGCTGGAGGATGGCTGCCTGTGGTGACAGGCAGCACCTGTGTGATTCACCTCCAGGCAGCTCAAAACTGCTACCTGTAGTCTCTCTGAGACAAGGGAACAAAAACGAGAACCCGAAAATGAAGAAGCCTTTCCCCAAGCAAGACCAAGAGCCCAGCCAGGCAGTAGCCCATGGGGTATTTGGTTCACAGGAATGGGAACTGCGATTGCATAGCCTGAATATGGCAGATATCAGTCTGTGATTTGCCTTAGCCTTGCATGTCTGGAAGGCAGCCAGGTAATGAAGAAGTGTATGGGTTGCATATCTCATCTGTCTTTGACCATCTGTGCTGACCACAGACCTGTAGACCGTATGATGGAGGAGAGGAGAAGGCAGAGGTGAGGTTGTGGACTGTCCCCAGAACTTTGTTTCCCATCTCTATTGCTGCGACCCTTCAAAGCCAGGGTTTCCCTGAAGACCATTCTCTGTGGGGTAGCCAGGGAAGATTTTAAGGCTCCAAAACAAAAGGCATAAAGTAAAATTCACTGCAGGGAGTCCCAAAACTTGCTTTCTCCAAATTTTTCCTTGAGTTGACTGGAAGAGTTGCCATGGAAAGAAGGATTTGGAGGCCATGGCTTGGTTGCAAAACAACTTTATTAAGTCAAAAGAAGAAAAGGAGGTGCCTCACAGAGAGCACATGGAAGACTACTAAGATGCAGTAGAGTTCCTGCAGGTTGTCCATCTGCCCACTCTAAAGAGGGAGGAAGAGGAAGGGCAACAAGTTCTCCATGTTGGTCTGGGGAGACACAGATAGCAAAAGAAAGAGGTGAAGAGGAGACAGGAGAAGAAGGGGACAGCAGCTTGAAACTCTAATTACAATGTCCCAAAGCTCTATGTCCTGCTCAGAACCAGGTCCTGAGGTCATGGAGGTTCTTGCCGAAGGATGTTGCCAGTAGATTTAGCAGGGACGGCATCTGTTGCCACCATAGCAGTTGGTGATGCAGGAGATGTCAAAGCCCCCAGAGCTGATGGGCACTCCGCCACAGCTGAGGATGTTGCCAACAGCAGCAGAGGTGGAGGATCCCACGGCGGTGTTCTGTGGGTAGGAGCTGAGGATGGGCCCAGGCAGGGTCACCAGCACAGCAGGCGGCTCAATGACAACGTGGGAGCTCTGGCACTGCCTGACACAGCACTCATTGCAGCTGTTGGCCAGCGGGCAGGGGCCGCAGGGCTGGCAGCAAGGGTCACAGGGCTTGCAGCAGGACATGGCTGGGGCTCACAGGTGCACCTGGCACAGAGGGCAGGGAGAAGCACAAAGTGACAAGACATGAGAAGCAGCACTGCACCCAAACTCCCTGCAGCAAAGGCACCTCCTGGTCCCCACATTGCACTGCCCAGCTCCAAGCCCAGGAGCCACCTCAGCCAAGTCCCAGCCTCTCTCTGTCTNTGGAAGCCATAATTTTGTGACCAGCTCATGGCAAATGTTTACCATCCAAGCTAATAATGGGGCTGTGTCCTGGTTTCCTGCATTGCTGCCTTTTCATTTCCTGGCTTCTGTCATACGGCTTCCTATATGAAAGTCTCCTTCTGTAATTGCTGTGATGAGATGGTCAGTGATTTCCGAGGCAGAAAATGTCAGCACAGGGAGAACGCTCTGATCAAGGACTGGCAGCATCCCTTGTGGTCAGGTGATGTTCACTTGGGTCATTTCTGATTGGATTGTTTATGGCAAAGGTGTCAGGAAATGGGCACCGCTCTTGTGCTTCTTGCTCACATGCCTAATAACTGCAACGTGAGGGGAAATGACAGAGCTTTTGATGTTCTTTCCATCTTCTAATCTGCTCCTTCTTACCTCCTGTTCTCTATGTGTCCCCAGGCTGGTGTAGTGGGGATGTGTTGCCCTCTCTCCCTCAGCCTGGGAGGCAGATGGACACCCTGCAGGAGCTCCACTGCATCTTAGTGGCTGCTCCTGGTTCCTTCTGTAAACCACCTCCTCTTCTTCCTTAGACTCATTAATGTTGTGCATCCAGACCTGGGCCTCCAAGTCATCCTTTGCTCTGTGGCAACACTTCCAGTCTACTCAGTGAAAAAGGTGGAGAAGCTGTGGGTGGGATTCCCTGTCTCAAAGTGGAGATTTGCTATGGAACAAGTTCTATTTCTTCAGGAAGTTTTTGCAGCAGTGGGGGATGATGTTGGAAAATTCTTTTGACCTTAACACCTAATGTATGATCCCTATATTCATGGTTAATGCTTAGTTTTGTAGCAGGCAGTGCTTAGTACAAATACCAGAGATTAATGTGGCCTAATGCTTCCTCATTTAATTATATCAGTGATTAATATGGATTAGCCAATATCCTAGTTTTGAGTACAAGGTTTGTGTGTCAGAGTGAGGAATGATAGAGTAGTACTTTATGACCTGACC